>PVLD010003278.1:0-145817 GCA_004027595.1 Dinomys branickii | reverse complement strand
GATCTAATGCCAACACTCCTCAAACTCTTCAATGAAATCGAAAAGGAAGCAACTCTCCCCAACACATTTCTGGAGGCAAGTATTATACTGATACCAAAACCAGAGAGAGACCCAACCAAGAAAGAGAGCTACAGGCCAATCTTGCTAATGAACATAGATGCAAAGATACTCAACAAAATACTGGCAAATAGATTACAGCAATTCATAAGGAAAATTATACATCCCAGCCCTTTCTTTTCTTTCGTCTCTGCCTGCTGGGAGAGAAGCTGTTTTCATTCATCCACATCCTTCCGCTGTGAAGTTCCCACCTAGGTGACTCTGGACCAAAATCATAAGACTATGAGACAAAATATAGCTCTTTTCTCCTTTAAGTTGTGGATGTCAGGTATTTTTGTCCTGGGGACAAAAGGTTGACTAATACATATCCCCAGGTCTTTTGAGTTATTGAGACAGAACCTTACCAAATTGTGCAGGCTCGTCTCTAACTTCTAAACCTCTGCTTAGAGTCTTAAGTATCTGAGATTACAGGTATGTGCACCCCACCTGGCTCCTCTAATATTTTTTATGAGTGTCACCTTCTTGAAACTTACTTTTTGAAATGCAAATACTGCTGACATATATAAATGTCAGTAACTTCCCTATTCCAAGTTAGTGGAAGGCACAAAGCAAAGGTCAATTTTTGTTGAATGAATACATAAATTGAAATGACACATTCTAAAAATATTTAACAGGTACAAAATAATCAAATGGTTGGTGAGTAGATGAATATATGGTTATAATTACAGAATATTAGGATTTTATTTTCCCAGATACAAACATAAGGTACACAGTTTATAGTTAGTGTGTCTATTTTTTTTTTTCTGGAGTTCTCTATTACTTCATTATAAGTCACTTCTGATACCTTGGGATACTTAAGATGATCTCAGAAGTAGTTTAATTTTGTTGCTATTGTTAATTTAGATGTAGACAACTGCAGGGCTTTATCCTATAAATGTGTACCTTTTCCTTCCTCAGAAGTCACAGAAATAGCCAGCCTTACTATAGCCAGGGATACAAAAGAGGCTCATACCAGAAACCTGAAACCTTTAAAAGTGATTAATTTCTGGCAAATCAAAGCTGTAATGACTGTGGGTCAGAAGAGGGCAGCAAAGTCTAGCCCAGACCCCATCTGGACCAACCCAAATGCCCAAGACCTGGGCTAAAAGGACGCTAGAGGTGAGTGCAGCCCTGCAAAGGGAAACGCAAGGGGTGCAGGACGCTAATCCACTGTCTTTGTACCGTGCGCAGTAGCTGGTATGATAGGCCAGAGAGAGAAGAGAAAAGTGATATTGTTGTGACTCATCACATAATTACCAGGTTCTGTCAGGGGGAATAAAGATCCAGGGAGGGAAATATTAGCAAAGAACAGAACGTAGTTGTCACCTAGATACCGTTGTCACCTAGATACCCTAGCAAAGGGGGACATGAAGAAATCAGAGTGACAGACCGGAGGCAGAGTCGTTCAGAGCTCAGCCTAGAAAACAGTAAGGAAGAGGAGGACACACACAGAAGAAAAAGAGAGCAGCCAGGGCCAGAATTGAGAGTCTTGGTGCGATAAAGTTTCAGAAGGGATGGAGGCGTGAACACTGTGCGTGCACAGCCTTCCTCTGAGTAAAGATGAGACGATGTGCTCAGGTCTATGTGAGACCTTGCATGGCTGAAGGAGATGCAGCTCACTGGAAAGCAAACCTTTTGACGTCTCTCCACTGCCTGAAGTCATTGGTAAGGTATCTAAAGCCAAGAGTGACCTATTCAGAGCTCAGGGATCTCTCGCATTATGACCTTCATCCTGTTTGGTGCAATTCCATTGCACACACATTATTGCTATGTACTTTAGGACATTTTATTAAATTTTTGCTGACATAACCTTCTTTGTCTTTCCTCCCCATATCCTACCAACTTGAGCAGCTCAGGTGTAGGTATGGGATAGCATAATAGGGTATTAACAATTACTTTAGATTTTTTATGAGTACGTGTTTGTGGTACACAATGTTTCCATTCCTTGCGGAAGTTGGTGAATGCACAGAAGACATGCTACTCCCTTTTTAGCCCTTCTTCTTCCCCTCGTCCTCCTCCCTCTGTCTCTCCACCCCCTTCCCTTCTGAGAAAGCTCGGTCTCCCCACTTCCATTATCTTTATTTTACTTCACTCTTTATTTCTGCTTTGTGTTTCTTATATACGAGTTATCCTGATAGTTAAGGTATTTGGTTGTGGTCTCAAGGTGCATTGCTTTTCTGATTTAACTTTATCTTTCTTTACGGAGACCAGTAGAACGAATGCAATGAGCTCTTACTCAATGTAGAAGATACATGTTATTAGCACTGTCATAGAGCATAATATTTTGCAACAAAACTGTGATTCACTGTCTACCCTCAATCAATACATTTTGGTAATTACAGCCAAAATCAATATATTTCTTTTCCTGTTGCAGTGGCACAAACTTCCCCAAACTGGGTACTTACTCTTAGAGGCACTAGGCTGTGAGAAGTTCTGTGTACCTCACAAGCTGGTTAGAAAACTGCTAATGCAGAGGACTTTAAAAAGTTTCTGCCCAGGGTACACATATTTGTAGAAGAACACATCAGAAGACAATTGAAAATATATATTTCAAGCATGTCTCAACTCACCTTCTCTCCTTCTCTCATTTTATTTTTTGATGACCTGAAGGCAGAATAATTCTATCCAGTGAAATTCTCTTCCTTTCCAACTCATTTCCCCCTTTGTCCAGCAAATTAAATATTTCCTGCCTGGAGTTCCATTTAATGTTCTCTGATTATTGTTGTATTGGTTTACAGTTTTTGTCTTAAATTTTCATTAATATTCGTTGTGCCATCTGAGATGTCACAGACACTTTGGTACAAACACAAATATTACATATGAATTACCAAAGACAAATTTTACCCTGACCATTGTTCACTGTATTCATCTAACAGCACTGTCTATATACCGGTATCATAATTTCAAACCTTGTCTGACAAATAGCACTTTAACTATTAAATACACCCCAAAATCTTACTGTCACAGAAGTATTTTATATAGATTCCTCAGCATATTCCTATTAATTTCAGAACTATATTTTCAATATTCCTCCATGAAACTAAAAGAATTGAAGCAAGAAAGGAAAAATATTTTCCTCTTTGATTCACATTATAGTATTTTTTATTTTTTTCCTTCCATACCAAAAAAATTGGTAAATGGTATAGATGTAATGGTAATATTAAAAACAGACAATCATTCACTACTCTCTATTATTTTTAGATATTTGATTTGGCAAGACATTTTTGTAATTTTTTGGAGAGACAAAAGTCACTTAGGGTACACATGTGGGAAACGCCACCTCCACTTGGTGAAACACGGAGGATGGGAGAGAGCACCTCTGCGTGAACTTTGTGCGGCAAAAGTTCAAAAGGGGCAGGATTTTCCCATCTGTTTGCAAGCTGCCCATTTGATTCACAGAAATTCCATTTTCCTGTGGTAACGGATGTGATTCTCTAAGATTTGAAGAGATATTTCAGTGGGGGAAAAAGAGATAATGGGTACACAATAGTAAATCTACTAATCTTTAATTCAGTGATAAGAAGTTTGTATTTTAAAACAAAATAAGACACTACTATATAATGTATTATTTATAAGAGAACACAGAAGAAAATAAAAATGGATAATTGGGATCATTTCAGAGCAGAGTATTCACATGATACTAGACACATGATACAATCGAGGATTCGATTAATCATTGACAACTCTTTGGACAAATATTGGGGACATGCACACACACACACACACACACACACACACACACACACACACAGATTTCCTGTTCACAGTGGAAATATTGCCCTTGCACTGAATACCCAGTTATATCCCATTGTTTTTGAAGATCAGGATGTGATTTACTCTAAAAATAGCTTTCTAGGGTATAAAGTGTCTGAACAAAAATAGTTTGTTGTTGTACTATTCAGGAAAGTCTAAAGACTGTGTGTGTGTGTGTGTGTATGTGTGTGTGTAACTCAGAGCAGCCTCATAACACTGCTAAAGAATCACAGTGTAGTTGAGAACCGTACATTGAAGAATTTTTTAGTGTTTTAGCTGTTAACATAAAAAAATGGTTCTATATAACATTTGTCTAATATAAATATTAACCACTTTTGTTAACAATTAAATACCTCTACCTTTATTTTATGTAATTCATTTTAACAGTAATAATGTAGTTAACAGTAATAATGTAGTCATGTTTTAAGTAAACTTTTGCAATTTAATAACTTTCCTCCTTTAGTTTATGTTACACTTTGCATTTTTAGGGAAACCAGACTCCAAGTGGCAATTTTAATTTTTACTAAAAAAGAACAAAATCCTTATGGTAATAAGGACAAAGAAATAAAAAGGGAAAACGTTTATGTTCGAGAATACTTGTTTGGAGTTGTTCTACTTGTCCAGTTTGCTGTAACTTCATTTTACATTTGCAGCAACAGTTTTGTTCGGTTTTAGCTTTCTCTTCTGAGTTCAACAACACTGTTCACAAAAGCCCCTGTGTGGTAATCAAAAGCCTCTATGACAGTAGGTGCAAAATCTCTGTAGTGAGAGTTTTAAAGAACCTTCCCAATTCACCTCATTAATCATAATTTACCTGGAGATACTACCCAGCAGAGGAGATAAGATTAATGTCATGAAGTTCCAGGTGTGTTGACAGTGAAGCTAAACTATTCTAAACAGTACTTACAAAGTCCAAAGACAAGGTTCCTTTAGTCTACACCAGAGTTCATTCAAATGATTTTTACGGTGAATATATACTAATATAGTGCAATTCCTTGTTTTGCAAATACCATGAAATTCCAGAACAATAGAATATTATTTGAAATCAAAATTGAATTCTTAAGTGGTTCTTATCATCATAGCAGTTTATACTTTCTGCACAATTTTTCCTCCTCTCTTGCAGGGGAGTTTTCTTTCCTTAATTCCCTACCAGTGTAACTCAATGCTTAAAAACAGGAAGCAGTCATTAGGAGTGGGGCAAACTCTGCTATGTATTAAAAGAACTGGGAGTTTTCCTTGTCATCCTATCTTTGCAAATGTTGATGAATATTCATTAAGCCAGCAAAAGATTTGCCAGCTGCAGATCTGTGCAAGGCCCTCAGTTCTCCAAGCCAGAAGGACACAAAATAAAGCCTCTATTTATGTGTAGCATAAGTAAGGAAGAAGACAAGCTAGTAAGTGTATTTTCACTAGAAAAATGCTCTATCTCATACATTTTAGAGGAAGGTGTACACCTATCCTTTTTATTTTCAGGTTTTTCTAAAATTATTTTAAAATAAGAATGAAAGATATCTCACAAATTTACTTCTCTTTATATTTATTTCCCTTTTCTAAACTATTGGGATCTAGCAAAAGGCTAAAAGACAGGAGGACTCATCAGAGTGTTTGGAAGGGCAGCTCCAAAGATGCGATATTTTGTATGGTTTATGGAGAGTCAGTCAATGAATTTTACACACCAGAAAACTCTTTTTTCCTGAGATCTTGAAGAAAATTATTAACTTTATGAAACACACATAGCTAATATTAAGTATTCATAAGTGATTAATTTATTAGTATATTACTTTATAAATTAAAACAGTCAAAAAATAATTTCCTGTCTTCAGAATTTTTGGAGCGAATATGAAATATATTGGCATTGGCCTTAAAAATTAACACTGATAAATTCAAGATGTACAAAGCTATTGTACATTTAAGGAAACTGGAAACAAGAGACGAACAAGACAGAGAGAGAGACTCACTTTTAAATAGTGTTACCAATCTTGGTTTAATAATTACTTTTATTCTTTTAAAATATTCTTCTTTAAATATAGAGAGTTGAGAATAAGGATGCAATCTGGAATTTGCCTTGTCTAGTGGCCCTGGGTAAAGGCTAGAACACAGAGGAATAGTTCAGTTCAATGTAGTAACTGCTAAGATTAAATGAACTTTAATTTGGAGTACATGGAACTAGTGGCATGCATAGAACTTGCCTCTTTGTTTAGGTCAGAGAATCATTGAGTGGTGATGTATGATGTTGCTTTCACTTTATCTGCTATTTATTTGAACATAAATATTAACTATGATGAAAAATTCAAATATCATCTGGCATATTTCAATTTTATTAGCCTGTGTTTTCAGAAATTTTATAAGAACTGTGTCACTTTTAATATTTTTATATTTCCATAAAACTGTGGTTCAAAATTTTTATATCATTCACACAGGAACAAGTGTTGGTGATAAAGAAGTATATTGGGAGACCCGAGACCACATTTCATTCCATTTGGAATGTGAAAAATATAAAAGCTTCTAAATGATTCACTCATTCATATTTTCAAGAATTACAGTTCTGGGGGCTGCACCAGGGAAGGAAAGCTCTTTTCCCCATACATTTGTCTGAATCCTGAGGTATGCTCCCTCTTTGAAGGACTAAAATTAGATATCCTTTCAGCTTCCCCTGGCATCTCACTGGCAGCTACATCCCCAGGCTTGGAGGCATGTGCCTCATGTCCCGCTATTTGGTGAGCGGAGGCAGGAGAATAGATTGGTCCCAAAAGTGAGAGGCCAGGCTGGGCAGTGTGGTGAGGCTGTGCTACAGTTTAGATCCAGAATGTATGCTCACATTCTCACGCCCTCAGAGGTGTCTTTTGCGAGGTGATTGGATCACGAGTACTGTGTTGAATGTGCTAAACGTTCTGTTAGGAAACAGGTCTGTTTGAAGCCAGGTGACTGGAGGAATG
The DNA here is from genome assembly GCA_004027595.1 of Dinomys branickii. Lineage (NCBI taxonomy): Eukaryota > Metazoa > Chordata > Mammalia > Rodentia > Dinomyidae > Dinomys > Dinomys branickii. The sequence goes on along the minus strand of PVLD010003278.1, from coordinate 139,032 downwards.
ACCTGGAAGGGAAACCCTCCCTGCTGGCTCTTCCCTTCTCTCCCTGCCTCGGGCTGTATGAACAGCTCTTTTGTACTTCCAGCTTTGAAGTAAGCCAGCCATGGCCTGAGACCTTGGAAAACGGTGACCCTAAGTAAACTTCCCCTTTCTCTTATGGGTATTGGGTGTTTTATTTCAGCAATGAGGACAGTGACTGAAATACAGAAAATACCAACAGTTATGTGTGTTTTTAACTATTCTTTGTTTTGATATTTGTAAAATCTTTATGTCTATACTTCAAAAATGCATAAAATGTAAATATAAGCATATGTGAGTTTTCTGTTTTATTTTACTGACAAAGCATGGGGGCTGCAAGCAGACATGCCACTGTACAGTTCAGACTGGCCTTGACTTCACTTTATAGTGAAGGATGGCCATGAGCTAGCAATGATCCTCATGCCTCAGCCTCCTGAGTGCTGGGATTACTGACGTGTGCCACCACACCTGGTCCAAAATGGCTTTTTATCCTGCTTTTATTTTCAATTACTGTACGTGGTGAAAATTTTCCTCTTTTTATTTTTTCTGGTAGCCTAGACATTGTCTGGTTTCTAACACCATGGTGCTGCTTAGTTTGTTAACCTGTTCAAAGTCAGAATAATGTGCTGACCCAGAGCATAGGCTCCAGAGACAGAGGAGTTTCCCTCTCAATCCTTTATCTTCATCTCTGTAACCTTCTGGATATGACTTAACTACTCTATTTCCTTTGGATCACCAATGAAACGAGGCTCACAGTAACTATGGCTCCTATATAATGACCTTGTGATGGTGGGCTTCATTACAGGAAGTGTTCGGAGTGACCTGGTGCAAAAGTGCAGTACTCAGAACAGCAGCTTTCTTTATGGTTACATTGCTCCATCTGAACGGGGAGGAATGTGTGGGATTTCCACCTGGCTTGCATTTAAGAGACCCTAGGTAATGCAAGGCAAGTGTGAGAGTGAAATGGCAATATCAGAGAAGTTACAAAGATCAAAATGATACAGGGTTGTATTAGCACTGATTCCTGATATCCATGATTTAAAGGAGAAGATGCTTCATTAACTCTAGGTTTAAGGCAGTTCAGTCCATGCTTGGTAGATTTGAAGCAGAAACCTCATGGTTGAAGGGAATGTGGCAGAGCAAATTGTTTAGCCCATGGTCATTGGGAAGCAGTGCCCCAGAGGAACAGGTGAAAGGCCATAGAGAATACCCAAGGCCATGCTTCCATGACCCACCTGGGTACACCCAGGATGACACATTTCTGATGTCTGAGAGAAATCCTTACTTCAATGAAACTGATATATCAGGATTAAAAGTCACAAGGATTTAGGGTAATACCTGGTGTATAGAATACATTACAGGAACAAAAGCATCCAACATTATCTTTTCCTGGATTAATGGAGTTTATACACTGTTTTGGTTGATTTATTTTTCAACAGATCATAGTGCTGAATAGGAAATGAATGGCCAAGAAATCACAGTTTTGTTGTGGCTTTAGCTAGGTCCCTTAGTTTTACTGAGCTAGAATCTTTATATTAAGTGCTCCTCTCCAGCAACCACAGAAGATGAACACTTGCTCTGCTGTCCCCTAATTGTATGACTTAGGTCAAATTGCATAACTTTCATGAGTGTTAGTTTCCTCATTCGCAAAATGGAAGCATAACGTCTATTATAAAACTTTATGGTAAAGTTTAAAATATAAATTTAGAAAATGTAGCATCACATCCAGAACATAGAGTAGCACTAAACAAATGGCACTAAGGTGCTCTCTAATACCCGCCTAGTAGTCTCAGTTATGATGTACTATTTGGTTGGCTTCAACTTTTCTTCTTGCCCTTTCTTGTGTGTTCCCTCCTCTTCCCTACCAAGCACAGTGAGATAATACACATGTGAAAATGTGGGTGACGCAGATGTCACTCTACACATGTTATAATTTTGTAATGAGGATTAATAACTTCTGTACTGTGCCTGTTATTGACGTCTGACCTTAAACCATCTGTTTTCCTTTAAATGTTCTCTCAATATCCCTTTACTTGTGTGATTTCAACTATCATCTTTCCAGACCCTTGGGCATAAGATTTCAAACTTCCCTGGGTCCTCCTTTTCTTGCTCTTTTCATAACCAAAGTCTTGCAAAATGTTCTGCAGTATTTCTTTGAGGGAAAATTGGTTTCGTTTGTCCTGCCTTATCTATCCTATTGGACAAATCCCTGGTGAAATTGTTAGTTATATTGCACAGTTTTTGCTTCATTATTTTTCCTACATCAGTGCTCTTTTGATGAAAAGTTTCATCACCTACTCTCCATATTCTTTTATATCCAAAATTTGCATACATTTTGTAGGACCTGCAATGGTCAGATTTCCCATTATCTATGTGACTTTTTTCTTTTGCTCTATTTCAGCACGTACCTTCATTTTTAGCATCATTTTATACACTGAATGACTATGATTTATTGAGATTTTTCATCACTGTGAACAGTCACATAATATAAATGTAGCTCTGATTTATATTATTGAATTAATTATATTGTTTGAAATAGGGCTATCAAAAATCATCAATCTTTTATTTGTTCAAGTCTATGAAAATTCTAATTCAAGAAACAGGATCATTATAGCATAACATGTCTTAGAAACTGTGACCTAGTCAAAGTGTACATAGATATATTTATAATGATGTAATAACCATAGCACCTAAGGGAAAAGATGTCACATTATTTCAATACACATAAAGTGCCACATACATAAAAGGCAAGATGTTTTCTAGCTACAGATGTGTTTGTTTAACTCTCTGGACAACAGAGTCTGGGAAAGTGCAACTTGCTGTGATTTCTTTCAAGTTGGGAGCGGTTCCAATTTGATGAAAAAAGAAAAGAAGGTAGAAAAAAGGAGGACTTGAAAAATATTCCACTTGGATTTGTCTCCGTTGCTGTTCTTAATTTTTGCTCCAACAGATCCATAAAGTTATATAGCATCTTAAATTGGATTCTAATCAACTGTTTAGAGGAAAGTAATTATAATTATTTTCCCCATGCCAGGATAACAACACACCAGTTGTGACCAGCAAAAAGCCTGAAATTCACAAACCTCCTTATATTTATTTATTTCCTTGTATTGGCTGTTTATCACGAAGTGACTTCAGTAATGCAGAGCTGCAATTCATTTGTTAAGTAAATTCTCAAAACCCTAAGAAGGTAGGATATAAGGCAACTAAAGAAACTATTTCTTTAAAAATCTTTGTATGAAAATAATCTTTGTATTTAATTTGACTAATTCTAGTTCTGGTCATTAGGGAAAATGAAGTCATAATGACATGGGTTTTCAGTTTACTCTTTATCTGAAATAGTATTGATCAATGTATAGTATTTAAGAGCAAGGGAGATTGTGTGTGTGTGTGTGTATGTGTGTGTGTGTGTGTGTGTGTTTGTGTTTAATGTATACTTTTTCCCTCAATAGTAAACACAGTGATTATACAGAATAAAAATTATAATTTTAAGAAGAATCAAGATAAATCATGTAAAGGTACAAATTCCCTACTATCAAAGTGATCACTATGTATATCTAAATTGTACCAATAAACTTAATTTTAAAAAAGGCTTTAGGAAACATCTAAGTGAAAAAGAAGAAAACAAGTTACAAGTTTCACATCTAAAATCAGCACTTAGTATAAAGCCTATATGAATAAACACAAAGTCAGTCCTGATTGAGATGATTTTGATAGATACAGATTTAAAATACTTTCCCCAAAGTTGGTGGTTGCAGGGGCTAGAATATGTAAATGCTGGAGAAATGTTCTCTGTTTCAATGATATTTTTATTTGTATTCAAAATTTAAGTCAAAACAGTAACATTTTTGAGAACTGTTTGATTTTTTTAAATTTAAATGTTTTTACTTTTTTTTTTTTTTTTGGCGGTACTGGGGATCGAACTCAGGACTCTGCACTTGCTAGGCAGGCGCTTATTCCACTGAGCTATATCCCCAGCCCTACTTTAAAGAGAAAAGAAGAAACAAAATTTCAAAACAAGATAATGAGGGTAACAATATAACCATTGCATATTGTCATGATTAAGTTACTTACTCAGATACAGATGTTTAATTGTCCAAGCTATAGCAGTATAAACCTTTCTTTTCAATGAGCTAAGAGAAATTAGTAGTTTAAGTGCCTTAACTACCTTGATCGGCTGTTTCAGTGTTTTTACAAACTAGGTGCAATGGCAAACTTCTTATTGGTGATTTGGAACTATCTCATCCCTGCTCCTGTTCCTTCAGTGCCCCTCGCCTTCTCTCTCTTCTCATCCCGCTGGACTCCTTTCTCCCTAAGTCCTTAGATTTTTTTGAGAATCTGAAAAATGTTATTTACTCTCTGCATTAAAAAAGCATTATAAATTATCTCTTAAAATCTAGTCTTAATTAAGAATAGTTGCATTTTCAAAATCCCATTCTTCTCTCTCACCTACATCCCTGACTCTCTAGAAGACCAATCAACCATGATGCCATAGGATGGAGGGTTATGATGATCACATTCAGTGAGATTGAAAACCATTGTTTTGTTTGTTGCTTTAAAGGCTCCTTTACTATGGTTCTGGGGACTATCTTGTGTGTATACTCGCACTGTGACAGAATACTTATTGCTTTAGATTAAAGAAAAGTTTTAGCAGTCAATTCACATAAATTTAGGGATTTTACCAAGTGTTCACTTTCTTCAAGATAAAAGATCCGGAGGCACAATTTTATAAGTAATATTTTCCAAATCTATACATATCCTTAAAATTTCCATATAACACTTGTTCTTAAACTATGTATTACTGGATTCCCTAACTTTCTTCTTCATGATGCTCAGTGTATTGATTTCACCTTCCATTTAAAATATAATTCACTTATTATTGCATTTTACTTGCCATGAGTTTACAGTAACATGATGCTTTACAAATCCCTGAGCTCATATAGACCTAATATTAGAAGACTAAATTCTGTCAGGGCAGGTGCACTTTCTGCCTTTGTACACCAACAGGCATGAAATCATCCGTATATGGAATGTAAACCATTTGCGCTCATACAAGCTGAGGGTACAGGAGTGGTCACCGGAGCTTGAGAGCGGCTGTCAGAGGGCTGTGGCGATGATGGACTTAGTCAGAGACAACTTTGGAGCTAGACAGCAAGAGTAAGTGCTGGTGTTGCACTGCAGAGCAAGGTGCACACAATTAGCACAAATGCATTGCATACGTCAAAATGCTAGATTTTGTACTCACCATACAGAAATGATAAAAGTTTAAAATAATAGACAAGTTTATTACCCTCAGTGGATCATTATTTAATGCATACACTAATCAAAATATCACACTGAACCTTGTAAATATGTACCAAGGGTTATGTGTCAATCAAAAATAAAATTAATTCATAAAAGAAAAACCAGCATGCTAATTGTAGTTCTGGCATTTTCTGACTTAGTCAAGTTTCCTAACTTACTAAGTCTTCATTTCTTTTATTTTTTAGCATTGAGATAATAATAATGATTTTTTTTAGTATTTTCGTTGTTGTTTTGACACAAAGTAAAACTATGTTGCTTAGGCTAGCTACAAATTCCAGGACTCAAGAGATCCTTTTGCCTCAACTTTCCAAGTTGCTGGGGCCATATGCATGAACCAATGTACTCAGCTTTTTAAAAACTTTTGTATGAATTAAATTAGTTTGGATATTTATAATCCTATTAGCCTACTAAGAAATGAAAACCATTCTAATGACACAGTTTTAAGATTAGTTTTGTGAAACAGGAACTATATATTTTCACAGATACATCACATAATTGCTATTCATCAAAACTTCATATGAAAATCTCCTTTTTATATATCTTTTAGCTCAGTTAATTTTCTCTTAATTCATAACTCTACAAAGTAGATATTACAATTAGTTGTTTACTTGTATGGAAATTTGAGATATTAGGTCATTTGTCTGACAGTCATGTGAGAGACTGAAAAAGTGAGTGGTTGTATTTGGGGCTAGATTTTTAATTGATAAAGATTAGTTATGTAACTTGCTTATAAGAATCAGTAGTTAAAAATAAGCAGCAATTAAATTATCAGTCAATAATATTTCTGTTTCTAAATGGAAAATCACTAAATACACAATTTCTATTTTTTCCAAAATTTTAGATGATGTGATTCTGTTGATAATGGGGTATCATGGGTGGGTAGGAATGACTAGGAATATTTTTGTAGACATTTTAAAAAACTAAATATTTAGTAATAATTTTGATAAAGTGCTCTATTTAATATGTTTTTGACTCATTAGAAGGCAGTTGTGGACAGAAGGTAATTGATAGAAATGGCATTCTTAGGAGTTTGCAGTGCAAAGTCAAAGTGCAACCCTTATTGCCTACTTATTCTGGAGGATTTGCTGGAAAAGACTATTGAGAAGATGTGGTCTTATTGTATGACAATGTATGTGATGACACATACTGTTGATGTTTATATCAGAATCCCTGGAACATAGGAAACTTGTCCTAATACTTATTGAATAACTGAATGAATAGATTAATTCAAAATTTCACATTTGTTGCTCTTAATGAGGCCACCAATGTTTTCCTGCTTTTTGACCTCTCCAAAATATACAAAGTTGAACAGCATGATTTCCTTAAGCTCTTGCACTTCTGAAGTGTCACTGGTTTTATCAAATGCTTTTGTGGTCATTTTTGTCCTGTCTCCTTTACTGATTCAATTTCTTTAGCCATGTCTTCAATTCATGCTAACTGACTATCCTCAGTCACCTTCTCAAATTACGTTCACTTTTTTGGGTGACCCCAGTAAGCGTCATGGCTTCCACTGTCACATTTATATTAAAGAAATAGAAAGCTAGAGGAAGGTGGTGGGGAGGAGAAAGAAGGAAAGAAGTTCAGCGTTCCATAATGGAAATCTCAAACTAATATCCCAATGTTGTCTGACATTGGTACATCTAAAATAGAGCTGTTGACCTTCCCTGATAATGCCAATCTTCCCCTGTGTTCTGTATTCAGTGGGTCTTACCATTTTTCGTCTTGCTGTGTGCTCGAACTTCAGGAATCCTCTTATAAACCTCCAGTACTTGATTGCTTGTGTCCCACCAATCTTTATAACCTATTAATTTGTCCTCGCTAAGATCTCAGTTTGTTCTGTCTTCTTTTTGCCTGCAGTTCAGTTTCTCAAACTGTTTTGCTGCGAGCATCATTTCTTCTTCCATGTAGGAGTGAGATGAAGCATACTGGCTTTTCTCACACACAGTCCCACTCAGCTAAGCACAGCATGAGCCAGGTTGCTGCTGCTTTAAAAGCTCTCCTCGCCTGCCTCCCTTCCTCCATCATCCGATTTCTTTTCTTTTCTTATATTTCTAAGAAATTGTTACCAGGCACCCCAAGACACAGTTGATTTTCTGAAACACCTTTGCATGTGTTTGCTCCCAAGGTCAGTTACATCTTAAACTCACATAGAAAAGACCTAAGATGCTACAGAATCTTTCCAGAGACATCAGTGATTTTTCTTAGAGTTAATATTTCAAAATTTAACATGTCAAAGTATTTAACATTTCAAAATTTGCTTTCACCAAAATGAAAATTTTCTCCCTTCCTAACATATGCATTGAGGTTTTCCTATATCTTTTATTTTTTAACTGAAAGTACTCACTCTAAAAAGCAGTTCCCATGAAGATAAAAATGAGAAAAAAAATTAAGTGATGATTAAAGTAATTGTTAGTATTGTTAAGTTTTAGAATTACATTATCATTTTTCTGATCTTTCATGTAAAACAGAACAATATCAAGCCCATCGAGTGATTGGCTATTATCACTTAGTGCTTAATAACGTCTTCCTGGTACACTTGACAAGGGTAGAAATGAAAAATGTTCTGCTGATGTGTTCCAAACAGCTTTTTCTCTGCACTAGAATAAATCTTGGAGTATCTTGGAGGTCTTGGATACTAATGAAAGCTTCCATTTACTTTTGATGCAAAGAAAACTAAGCCATCATTTTCTTTTATAGTTTCACATGTGTATTTTCACCATTCTCCTTGCTGCTGCTTTTGTCAGTTAAAAATAAGTTTTAACTGTGAAATAATCCAGGCTTTATCCTTTGAGAAATCAAAGTGTCTTTCTACTCAGAGTCTCAATTTAAATGCCTGCAGTCAAATTTGGCAGAATGGATTTAAAGTTACCAGTCCTATTTCAGTTGCTGATTTTCCCATGTATTTTGCAGGGTATTTCTTCTCTGAGCTCAGGGACCTGCCCACCATCCTGGGAATATTTTTTGAGAATCCAAATTTCTTTTTACCTAAATTATATTGAGACCTGTCTCTCATAATTTTGTCACTTTGATTTTCAGTCAATGTTTGCTCAGTCTTTCAATATGTAATCTAAACTAAGCTGGACTGGAATGGCTGTACAAGCAATAAACAGACAAAAAAGTACTTCAGTGCTATCATTCTGGTGGAATGATATTAAAATTCTGAGGCTGAACATAAATTTCTGTAACATAATGTGTATAGAATGTAATATAATATATATAGTGATTCTTAGTCAATGATCATTTTCTTTTCAACTTTATGCTTTGTGTCTTTCTTTTGCTGAAATTATATATCTCATGAACACAAATATAACTCCAGGGTGAACATTAATTAAAAATCCACAGTCACAGAGAGGAAACATAAGCTGTAACAGAAGAGTTTATCACCACACAACTTTTTAGAATATACTTTTGCCTAAGAAGAAATAGATATTCTCCAGAGGAAATGAAAGATCTCAGAGGCAGCTAATCTAATTTGGGGCAGAACTAACTGAATTATGAATGTAAAATCAAGCTTTGGAATTTAAATCAATTACAGATGTAAAGATTATTCAGTTCACATTAAGATCTACACAAGTAGACTTAAAATTTTCCTGCATGGACAGGTTCCTAAAATGTCCTGGGTGGGATTAAGAGGAACAAAATGAGATCTTTGACACTACATTGGATCCCTTCTCACTCAGAAGTGCAATTTCTTGTGGATGGCGCACTTAGAGATGGCAACTTTTGAAGGACGTACATATAAAATACCAAAAACCACATACACTAAGGTTTGATTGCTGGAATATGCCATCCTGGCACCTTGGACATTTCTCTCTCTGATCAGTACAAAAATATTTTTATTCTTGATAAAAATTGTTTTCCTTTGATTTATGTTACCATTATGACTAAAGACCAGCCTGTTAAAATATAAATATTTATAATATGAATATGACACCTTCTGAGAAGAGAAGTTCACTTGAAAGTCTTTTAATTATATGTATTGTCTAAATGTTTGTATTACCACTTGTCAACATTTCAATGTTTTTGTTTTTTGTCTTTTTGAGATTGGGTCTCACTATGCAGTTCAGGCTGGCCTTGAGCTCATTTTGTAGCTCAAGCTGGTTTCACACTTGCCACAATCCTCCTGCCTCAGCCTCCCAAGTGCTGGGATTACAGGTGTGCACCACCATACCTGGTGTCAACAATCACAGTGTAATATGGCCGTATGTGTATTTCACACTGGTGACAAACTCATAAGTACTACTCTCACTGTTGTGCTCTGTGCCTATATTTGTACTGGGAAGAGATCCTGAATTTCAGCTAAAATTGAATGAAAATAAAGGCATGAGAGTTCCTTACATCTAAGTTCATGGACCTTCTGATAGCCGTCCACAAGCCCTTAGGGGAAATAACGCTTGCAAAGCACTCACTCACTCACTCATACATGGGTTTCAACCCATCTAAAAATGCCTATCTTGTAATCTGATAAATAAAATATGCTGTAAAACAACATAGGAGACAGGATGTGAATCAGATGTGTTCTGGAAGACAGAAGAAATTGTTCTCCTCCAGGCATCTCATGATCTACCACCTGTGACAGTGAAAGAATAGCTGATCCAGTAGTTTACTGGAAATTACTAACAGTGCTACAGAATTTCCTGTTTCATCATGTGAAGCCTTCATCTTCACCATGGTGTTTAGTTTGTCCCCACATGCTTTGTAATTCTTGCCTGTCAGTTTATGTGTTTGATTGACACCTCTCAGTTCCTTACACCCTCATAGAGGTGGTGTTTGGGGCTCTCTCTTCATGTTGTGATACTAGCCACAGACTGTTTTAGCAGTCTGGTCTTCACTTTACAGTTTGGGAACTGTGACGTTTACATACAAATTTTTGAAAGCTATACTTTATTATCAGTGAGACTCTCATTTGTCCTGTTGATCTAAATAGAGTTTTGATTGATGAGAGAAGAGGAATATATACTTATTGACTGCTTACTATTGTCAAGCTTTCACCATATAAAGAGGAAAGTGTAATAAAGGAAAGAAGGAAACACACCTAATCAAGAAGGCAGGGTTACAGAAAGAGAGAATCAGCTTTTGCAGAAGTTTCAGCAATCAGGATTCAGATGTTAACAGAGAGGAGATACAGAACATTGAGACCACACTACAGGAAGAGCCCTGGAGTATTGTGCTGCAGTTGGGTCTATGTGCCTGCAAAAAATCAGCGGTAGCAGGAATCAACCCAAGTACTTTGGTTTCACAGAGTGCTGAGATTTTCCCTGTTAGCTTTCTCCAGGAGTGTAGATATGTTGGCAGGCAGCTGCACACAGTAAATTTAAGACAAATGCAAGATAACTCAATCTGTCTAGCGTCGGGCAGAACTGATGTAATTTTTATAGGAGCCAGAGGAAGAACTGTTGCATTTTCTGGGTTTCCCTGCATCATATGTAATCTGCACACCATGCAAAGTGGGCCAAAGGGAGAGAGGAGATGAACTTCCGTAGTTTGTGTGTGGAAGGAAGCTGGAGGACCATCCTTGTGGATCGGGATTCTTCAAGAGAACCAGTGTCTTCAGAGGAAGGAAAACTGACCCCCACAATTTGGATGCTTAATTCAATGCTTAAGACAACAACAGATATTATTATTTTAATGCCAGGAAATAAAGAATTTGAAATGATATTTAGAACAAGGAAGCTGAACCTAAAAATATTTCAGAGGAAGAAGCTAAGGACTTTTGGAGGAACTCTGCAATTTCACTTAGCAAATGAAAGATAAAGTTCTTTTAGCAAGCGTCTCACACATCACAGGGCCATGCATGGGCAAAATATCATCTGTTTTCATATTTGTTGGCTAAAAATGAAGTTATAACCTGTTGTAAATAGTGGATAAATGTGAGGTTTGATGTGCATAATAAAAGCAGGATTTCTTTTATGTGAGAAACATAAGCTAAAAATAAAGAGCAAAATAAAAGACCAAGGATAGGAAATAGGCAATAAATCTTTTGCAAATGGAAAGTGGGCCAAGAGATAGAGGGAGAAGAAAGGGAAGGGAGGGTAATGGGATGAAAAAAGAATTTAGGTGTGTTATGTACAGGCACCAATTCCCCAAAACGAATGGAATGCTTAATGTAAACAGGTACCAATAATGATTAAAAAATTGAAAATCTGCATTATAATAGCATGAGATGGATTTATGACGATGAGGGAAAAGCACTGAACTATTTTGGTCTTTATGAGACAAGGTCTCACTCTGCAGTTCAGGCTGGACTTGAGCTCACTTTGTAGCTGAGGCTGATCTCAAACTCACTATGAGCTTCTGCCTCAGCTTCCTGAGTGCTGGGATTACAGGTATGCACCACCACACCAGGCTAAAACTGAACTCTTTACTATGAACTTTTCTTTTGGGGACACAAAAGACTAACTAAAATGAACATGGGAACAGATTCATTACTCAAACCAGTCTACTTTTATCTGGCACAAATACTGAAGCTCCTCCTTTATATCCTAGGGACCTGATGCAAGGGTCCAAATACAAGCCATCTGGTTTTCATACTTCAAGTATATAAAGAGAGTCAAAAAACAACTTTCTACTTCAGTCCTGATAAATAATTATTCACCAAAAATTAATTTTAAATTTAAAATTCTCAGAAATCTCAAGATCCTAAGAGTTGTGTGTATGAACTTGCTCTTATAAAATGCATGGCCTCTGGGCATCAGACAGATCCTTGGCTTCCACCCCCAGCTTCTCCTTGCACTATGTGGCCCCTTGTGTGAGTTAAGACACACTTCACCCTGGAAAGCTGAGCTCTGTTCACCTTTTGCTGCAAAGTCTGCAGTGACCACTTTCTAAAATTAAGGGTAACTATGGAGCAGATGTGGTCCATCATCAAGGAGGAGAATAGGGATAAAAAATTTCACGAAGATCGCAATATGAGTACAAGCCATTTGGGTTGGAATCTCTAGAGTCCCTGTGGCTAAGGATGTGATTATAAGAGTAGGTGTAAGCTCTAGGTGGACATGATTCCGTGGTCTAGATATCTCCTCATCACCAGGAGAGATCAAGCTACATTTAGATCAGAGCAGGGATCTGAAGTGTGGTCAAATACAGGGGCTCTTTATATTCAGAGACCACAGGGTAGTTCTGCAAATGCTGACCTGCAATTGATTCCAAGGCAGTCAGCATTGCACCTGGACTACTGAGGAAACTTTGCAATGGTCATGCTGACCAGGTGGCCTCGTGCTGGAATACCAACTACAGTGTGGAAAAGCATCCTTGTGTTATAGACCTGGGTCAAACAGGGTTTTTCTTTTTTTGTTGTCCATTTTTTTGTTTGTTTTTTGTTGTTGCTGAGAGAGATGTTTTTATATACTCTGAGGTAATGATTATTTCAATATTAGCTGGGTTCAAGCAAGGTTGTTTATTATCTCACCATACTGAAAAAAAAAATAAGAATAAAGGAAAAAAAGAAAATCCCTGGTGTTTGAGTTGAAATGAATTGCTCGTTCTCTGGGTGTATCTCACTTTTGTGTAGCCTAGGATGTGCAGCCAGAAGTAAGGACTTTGTGAAACTCTCTGTGGCCAGCAGATAAAAGGCTCCACAGTGACTAGTGTAGTATCCTAGAGAACATGCTGTGTGGACTCCATGAGACAGCAGTGACCTTCTGTCCCACTATTTGTCTGTTTTCTTCCTCAGTCCCCTGTATGCCGTGAGCTGAGGTCGTAGAATGTTTACAACACTTTTGGAGATGTGCATGGGAATCTTGATCCAAGGGAGGAGCTGTCTCTCTGGGTCAACTGAGACTTTTTGATACAGTCTCCAACTGGAACATAGAGAATTTCATTTTGAAATTGGGAGCAATGATACCAGATTTAGGTCAGCACATTTTTAATAACTACATCTGTGAGCTACACTGTAGCAGTACTTTTGTAGTTTGAATTGCTGTCTTCATAGCTGCAAAACAAAGTTGCACAATGGAAATGACTCAGTTCAGAAATTTGAGGTGGAAAGTAGGCACAAACAGATCATAGTGTAAAATACTACTTAAGTTGTAACATGCCCAAGGAGGAATTTCACCTTAAACTATATTGTTTCCGGGATTGTGCCAGGTAGTATATGCTCATGTCAACTGGACAGAAATTTTTTAAAATAATCTAATCTTTTAAAATCACATCATTAGTTCAATAATGTGGGTGCATTACCATTATTAACATAGTTAGCACTTACTGATTTTTTTCACTGAAAGATAAAACTTCTGAACTGATAGTTTGAACACATACTGGGTAGCCCATGTTCTGCCTGGGTAGAACACATGTAATACTACTAGATATTTTTGCCTTTACCTCTGAATCACTTGAACTAGTGTGTTTTTTGTTTGTTTTGGATTTTAAAACTAAATGTGAGTACTTTGTGCTCTTTGTGCTTTTTATTTACTGTGTACCAATTTTAGCATAATAGGTTAATATTTTTCTTGACTGAATGTAAAGTCTAATTACGGCCAATGCCTTGGCCGGTTTTATAGACAAGTATATTTGACTACTGTTGACTACTAATTTTTTTTCTCTATTCTAAAAATTTTGATTACATTGCTATTAGCACAGTGCTCAACTCAGAAGTAAATGTCCAGATGATTCAAATGATCTTTATGGATTGTTTTGATATGCACATTTTCTCTGCTGTATTTGTTCAAGGTTAATATTTAAACTGGTACCTTCAGAGGTTTATTTCTTGAGATTATGTTATGATTTTAAATAATTATCTATGTAATAAATGATACAATGAGGGTTTTTAAGGGCTATTTTTTTCCATAAGTCAGATATCCCACTGCACCCTGCTCTTTCAGGACAGGGAAGCAGCTCAGGGCTGCGGGAAGCAGCACCAGAGCAGCCGTCTCTGTGGACCTCTCCATTGGCGGGTGAGACGTGCTGCACGGGAGCAGCTCTGGGCTCTGTGGTCCTCTAGGTTGGGAGGTAAGGCCTGCTTTCCTGTAACCAGCTACCTGAGGATCCTGGAGCAGTAGTTCCTGTCTGGCCACCTTCAGATCCACAGTTGAGGTGAGCACACATTCCATCCATGGCCTAGAGACTCTGATACTGAAGGCCAGCATTGCCCCACTATCAAGGTTGTGGTCTGAACCTTGCACCCCAGCAATTTCCTGGAGATCCCGGGCCCAGTGGTCCACAGCCTGCTACCACTTTGGGATAAGTTTGATATCCAGGTAAATAGGGTCCCTAGAGTCCTTTGGTGAGCTCTCTCAGTAGCTTGTAGCTCAGCACTTTTCATCTGACATCCAAAATGACAACATATAGGAGAAAAACGCAGTCTCAGAACTCAACTCCACCCAGAACAATTCCAGGAGACACTGACATAGGAGAACTTGGAAGCCACATACCTGAAATCTATTAATTGATAGCATCTGAAGTAAAGAAACAACTCCATGAGGTCATAGAAGAGATCAGACCAGACACAATGTCTCAGGCAAAAAATGAAATGACAATAATAATGAAAGAATTGCTCAGATATCTAGAGAAGAAATAAATAAAAAAAATAGATGAACATAGGCAACAGATGGAAACATAACATGAACAATATAGGAATGAACTAGAACACATGAAACAGACTCAAATACATTTCCAGGAAATAAAAACTTCCATTGAAAGCTTGCAAAACCACATGAATGAAGCCAAAGATACAATTTCCGATCTTAAAGATAGCATGGCAGCTAGTGATTGTGAAAGGAAGGACCTCTTAAGATCAACAAGGGGGCTGGGGATATAGCTCAGTGGAATAAGTGCCTGCCTAGCAAGCACAAGGTCCTGAGTTTGATCCCCAGTACCGAAAAAAAAAAAAAAAAAAGAAAGAAAAAGATCAACAAGGACTCAGGAAAAATCCATCCAACAGCTGCAAGATGAGGCAAAGAGAAATAATGTCCAAGTAGTAGGAGTCATTGAAACAGCAGGGGGCAACACAAATGACATAAAAAGAATATTTGCAGAAATAATAGCAGAAAATTTCCAAGCATGGAAAAGGATTCTGATGCACACAGTTAAATGAGGTATATAGAATTCCAACTAACAATAACCAAAATAAACCATACCAAGACATATAATAATGAAGAGCTCAGATACCCAGCAAACAAACAGAATATTAAAAACTGTTAGAGAAAAGAAACAGAACACTTATAAAGGAAAGCCCATCAGACTCACAGCGGACTTAACACAACCCATGCAATGGAGAAGAGCTTGGAACAACGTATTACAGTTTCTGAGACAAAACAGCCTCCAATACAGACTGATATATCCTGCAAAACTATCCTTCAAATTCACTTGGGAAATAAAATATTTCCACAACAAAAAACAACTGAAGAACTCCATGAGTGCCAAACCAACCTTACAAAAACTTCTAAAAGATATTCTAGACAGAGAAACAAGATAGAAAGGAACCCTCAGGCAGAGCAAGCAATTAAACAGATACCAAAAGTAGGAAACCAATAGCAAGTAAATATCACAATGAGGATAAGCCAACATATATCAGTTATAAGCATTAATGTAAATGGCCTCAATTTACCAGTCAAAAGAAACAGACTGGCAGAAACAAAATCCCACAATATGCTGTATACAGGAAACACACTTTACTCAAAAAGAAATCCATAGACTGAAAGTCAAAGGATGAAAAATAATTCTCCATGCAACAGGTTCACAGTAAAAAGCAGGGATAGCTATTATGTTTGCAGACAACATAAGCTTCAAACCAAAAACAATCAAAAGAGATAAAGAAGGTCACTACATACTAGTTAGGGGAAAACTGCAAGAAGAAGAGATAACAATCCTAAACATGTATGCCCCAAAATACCGGAGCACCAAACTATGTAAGGCAAATCTGAACAGAAACGAAGAACCAAATAATCCAAAAACTATTGTAATAGGGGACCTAAACAACCCTTTGATGCAAAGACACAGCTCAACTAGCCAAAAAACCATCAAAGAAATAACAGACCTGAACCAAATCTGTGAAAAAACGGACTTAGTAGATGTATACAGAGTATCCCTCCTCACAACATGAGAATACACATTTTTCTCAGCTGTACATGGGACTTTCTCTAAAATAGACCATCTCTTAGCCCATAGAGCATACCTAACTCAATGTAAAGGAATTGAAATTATCCCATGAATATTACCTGACCAAAGTGCAATGAAATTGGAAATTAATGACAGAAGGAGCTCCAAAAACTCCATAAACACTTGGAAACTAAATAACAGCCTCCTGAACAAACAATGGATCACACAAGAAATTAAAGAAGAAATTAAAAAATTCCTACAAACAAATGAAAATGCAAAGACAACCTACCAGAATCCGTGGGATGCACTGAAAGCAGTCCTCAGAGGGAAATTTACATTGGTGAACTCACACATAAGGAAAACAGAGAGAGAACAAATAAATAGCCCAATGCTGCACATTAAACTTTTAGAAAAAGACCACGTCAAGCCCAAAGGAAGGAGGGGATTATAAAGATCAGTACAGAAATCAATGCAATCAAGATGAAGAAAACCAAAGAAAAAATAAATGAATCAAAAACTTTTTTCTTTGAAAGAATAAATAAAATTGATAGACCCCTAACGAACCTTATCAAGAAAAGAAAAGAAAAAAACTCAAATTCATGCAATAAGGAATGAAAAGGATGAAATCACTACAGACCCCACAGAAATTCAAAAGATCATTAATACCTACTTTGAAAATCTTTACTCCCATAGATAGAAAACTCAGAAAAAATGGACAGATTCCTAGAAATGAATGAATTACCAAAGTTGAATCAGGAAGATATAAAAATCTTGAACAACCCAATATCAATTAATGAGATTGAAAATGTAAGTAAAAACTTACTAACAAAGACAAGTTCAGACCCTGATGGATTCACAGCAGATTTCTATAAAATATTCAGAGAAGTTTTAGTGCCAACACTCTTCAAACTCTTCAATGAAATTGAAAAGAAAGCAATTCTCTCTAACTCATTTCTGGAGGCAATATACTGATACCAAAACCTGAGAAAGACCCAACCAAGAAAGAGAACTATAGACCAATCCCCATGAAGAACATAAATTCAAAAATACTCAATAGAATACTAGCAAATAGAATGCAGCAACTCATAAAGAAAATAATACACCATGACCAAGTTGGCTTCATTCCAGGAATACAGGGATTGTTCAATATATGCAAATCAATTAATGTATTGCACCATATCAATAGAGTCAAAGACAAAAACCACATGATCATCTCAACAGATGTGGAAAAAGTTTTTGACAAAGTCCAACATGCATTCATGATAAAAACCCTAGGGAAAATAGGAATGGATGGCCTTTATCACAATCTCATCAAACCAACACTCAGCATCATACTGAAGGCAGAAAAACTAGATTTCTCTTTAAAGTCAGGAACAAGACAAGGATGTCCACCGTCAGCATTCCTTTTCAACATAGCTTTGGAAGCATTAGCCAGAGAAATTAGACATGAGAGAGAAATAAAATTAATAAGGATAGGAAAGGAAGAAGTGAAATTATCACTATTTGAAGATGACATGATACTCCACATGGAAGACCCCCAAAACTTCACAAGACTCCTTGAATTAATCAACAAATTCAGAAGTGTAGCTGGTACAAAGTCAACTCTCAAAAATTAATAGCATCCCTGTACACAAACAACAAACAGACTGAAAAAAGAAATTAAGGTAACCACAGATTTCACAATAGCATCCAAAAACTGAAATATTTAGGAATCAATCTAAGAAAAGAAGTAAAAAATCTATTTAATGAAAATGCCAGTACTCTGAAAAAAGAGATTGAAGGGGACTTCAATAAATAGAAAACTATTCCTTGCTCATGGATAGGAAGAACCAACACTGTGAAAATGACCATACTACCAAAATTGTGGAACAGATTCAATGCAATTCCCACCAAAATACCATTAGCATATCTCACATTCTAGATAAAACATTCCTTAAATTCATCTGAAACCAGAAGAGACTCACAAAAGCAAAAGCAATCCTGGGCAATAAAGACAAATCAGGTAGAATCAAAATCCCTGACCTGAAATTATACTACAAAGCTACTGTAATAAAATCAACATGGTATTGGCTAAAAAACAGACCTGAGGATCAGTGGAACAGATTGAAAGATGCAGCCACAACCACAAACACATTCAGCTACCTAATCTTTGACAAAGGGGCCAAACAAGCTCAATGGAAGAAAGATAGCCTCTTTAATAAATGGTGCTGGAAAAATTGGCTTGCCACTTGCCAAAGACTGAAAATAGACCCAAGTCTATCACCATGCACCAAACTCAAGTCAAAATGGATCACAGATCTCAATATTAAAACAGAAACACTAAATCTATTGGAAGAGAAAGTAGGTACAAATCTTGAAGACATAGGGGTAGGCAGAAAGTGTGAAGAAAAACCAAACTGCAGGGGAAATACTTCAAAGCATCAACAACTAGGACTTCACCTTACTGAAAAGTTTTTTCACATTTAAAGAAATTACCAGTGGAGTAAAAAGAAAATCCACAAGTTGGTAAAAAACTCTTAGCTGGCTGTTCTTTGGACAAAGGTCTTCTATCTAGATCATATAAAGAATTTTTAAAAATCAAGCTCCCCAAATTCAAAGACCCAATCCTAAAATGGGCATCTGAGATGAATATATATTCCTCAGATAAAAAAATACAAATGGCAAATACATGAGAAAATGTTGAACATCATTAGTTATTCATGAAATGCAAATTAAAACAACATTGAGATTTCATTTTTGCATTAAGAAATCAACCAATAACAAACGCTGGTGAGGCTTTGGAGAAATAGAAACTCTTCTCCACTGCTGATGGGAATGCAGACTGGTGAAACCACTGTGGAAATGTTTGGAGATTCCTCACCAGACTAAGTCTAAAGGTCCCTTTCAACCCAGCTATTCCCCTTCTGTGTATTTTTCCAGAAGATCTGAAAACATCGTATCACAGCCATATATATGCAACCATGTTTATAGCAGTGCACTTTGTAATAGCTAAATTGTGGAAGCAACACAAATGTCCATCCACTGAGGACTGGATAAAAAAACTGTGCCATTTTTATATAATGGAATATTACTCAGCTATAAAGACAAACTTGAGGCTTTTATAGGTAAATGGTCACAATTACAGACCATACTCATAAGTGAAATAAATCAGATGTTCATGTATAAGCAATGTATTTTATAACTAGTGTAAGAACCTGAAAGTGTGAATATAAATTAGGAGGTATGGTAGACATTGTGAAATGAAAGGAAACTGCTCAAAAGTAAACCGCAACTGGGATGAGGGGAAACAGAAAATGAAGAAAGGGATAATTATGCATGTATGTATATGCAGGATAGCTAACATAGTTTACTACTGACTTCTTTTGCTTTATTGTAAGGAACAGTTAATGATTAGTTGTTTGATCAATCTTGCATGTCTATGTTTGTTTTCCTGAGTATACACTTCAAAGTTATCAATATGTAATACAACCATTGTTAATTCCCTGTCATCTTGTCCATAATTCAGTTTTGCTTGTACTATTCTTGTGCTACTTTGTAAATGGCTGTCTGTTTGTTAATATGTTTTCATTCTTTTACTTTTAAAATAAAAATAAATAAATACTGCATAGGAACAAAAAAAGATACCTCATAGTTTCTGCTATATGAGAAACCAAAAATATAAGTAATTTAAAGGCAAAATAAAAAATAGACAATGTGAAATGAAATAGACTTTGTGGATTTCAGAGAGGCATGTGCTTATTGGGGGAGAGGGGAGAAAATCAAGGGGAACTGGAAGTGAAAGGACCGAGAGATGGTGTGCATAACCATCAGTTCACCACAATGAATCCATTTATTTTGTGTCAAAAGGATATACTAATGAAATATTTTAAAAATTCTACAAGTAAAAATTGGGCTATATTATATTACTCCAAGATTACATCTTAGCTTAGTCCACAATGACTATCATCAAATACCTAAAATACCAATGTTGGTGAGAGTAGGGAGAAAAAGCAACTCTTGCTATTTTTGGTGGAATGAAAACTAGTACAGACGCTACAGGAATCAATATGGAGTTTCCTTTAAAAACTAAAAGTGGAAATTCCATTTCATCCAGCTGTATCTTTTCTATTTTTTTCCTCAAAAGAGTTAAAAACATCACACTACAGTGCCATGTACATACCATGTTTATAACAGAACAATTCTTGATAGTTCAGCTCTGCAAAAATCCTAGGTGTACATCCAAAAATGAAGGGAGAAAGTAAATGTGATGTATTTACACAACGAGTTATTACTGAGAAATAAGGAAAAAAGAAATTATGCCACATGCAGGAAAATGAATGGATCGTGCAACCACAATCCTAAGTACAATAACTCAGGCACAAAGTTAAATATCATGTCATTTATGTTATATATAAGAAATCTAAAATGTAAATTAGTTAAAGGGTAAGATAAAGGAAAGATGGTAGGAAATGGAGAGGCAGACTTGTGGGTATAAGGAATAAATCAAGAAAAAGTTGGAGAAAAGACACTTGGGCGGTAGGTAAGAGGACTGAAAATGATGGAGATGTGACTTACATGTGAACCGATTCCTCACAATGAACTGACTAATATGTATTGCAAACATACACTCAAAACAGGAGCAGCCAGTCCGACGGATCTGACCAAAGACCTAAAGATAAATGCAAAAGCAATCAATGCCTTGCAAAGAAATCACAGAGGTAAACTCTCATGACCTTGAACTGGGCAGAGAAAGTTTAGATATGATGGATGCCCCTAAAAAGAAAAAACAGATTGTAATTCATAAAAATCATGAAACTGACCGATCAAAGAATGAGAGAAATATTTGCAAATCTTTTACCTGCAAATGCCTAATAAATATGATAAGACATTCCAAATCATCAACTGTCAGAGAAATACAAATTACAACAGCAAGATACCATTTCTAACGCCTTAGGAAGGCCGGTGAAGGAAAATGAAAAGAAAAAAAGAGATTTGGGAGCCATGTGGAAAAGTTAGAACCTTCAGACCCTGCTGCTTGGAACATAAAATGGTCCAGCTGTTTGGAAAACTGGCTGGCAGCTGCTCAAGCAATTAAACCTGATGACCCATGATGTCTCCTACAAATACACTCAGGAGCAACACAAATCTGTGTCTGAAACCTTGTTCGCAATAGCATTTTATATAATAACCAAAAGGTAGAAGTAATACCAATGTCCATCAACAAAGGGATGAATAAAATATGGTATGTACATACAGTGGAATAATGGGCACAAAATGAATTATGGAAAGACGCAAAAATATGTACGGACTTTGAAGATTGGGAGTGAAAAAAGTCAGTCACAAAAGATAACATACAACATGGTTCCATTCATATGAAAGTCCAGAATAAGGATATCTATGAGACAGAATTAGGTTAGGCGTGCACCCAGCTAGAGTAGGAACAGAGCAGGAATAGCAATACATTTTACCTGAGTTCATAAAAAAGTAATGAAACTGGCAATTGCTGTGTCTATCTATGAATATACTAAACTATACTGTTATCGTAGACTACAAACATTCTGAATGGGTGAGTTGTGTGGTCCATGAACTACATCTCAATGGAGCTATCCAAAATGCACAATCATTCCGATTTATGAAACAAAAAGAGATATGTATCATAAACCACACTCTTGCACAGCTATGTAAATAATCAGGCCAAGCCTTATGAGGTGAGAAGAAATTTTAATCTACACTATTTTTTAAAATTGATGTAATGAGAACAAAAAGCTTGTAAAAATTACAGAAGTTTTGAAATGTACGTAAGAATTTCATCTGATATATTTGTATGTAATGTGTAACATACTCCGTGATGTATTTGTATATATAATACACAGTCTAGATGATATTTCCATTGCTTTCCAATGTCTCCTCCAAAGTTATCCCTGTTATTTTGGTATTTTATTAGTATTACCTGTAGGAGGCTGATACTAATGCACATTTTTTCTTAATCTCAGAAATACAAATTTTACTAAATAGAAATTTAGTAAAATGTAGCTGATAGCTTTTGCCTTTACTAGCTCATTTCAGCTTTTTTATATATTGAAAAATATAATATTTTAACTTTTCCTTTGAATAATGGTAACATTTTAGTGGTTCTGTTGTTAAGGAGTTCAACACAATTTTGATGTAATTTCATTTTTAATTTGTGTAAATCATGAATTTTCCTTTTTTAAAAATTATCTTTAATAGCCAGGCCTCATAGTGCATACCTGTATCCCAGCAAAATGGAAAGCTGGGGCAGGAGGATCACAGATTGGAGCTCTGCTTAGGCTATTTAGAAAGACTCTGTCTCAAAACAGAAACAACTGGGGACAGGGTTCTGGCTCTGTGAAAGCCTTGGTCGGGTTCACTCACCAGTCTCACAAAATATAAATGCATACAGTATTTTTTAAACTGTTCATTCCAGTTTTCTGTAAAGCTACACAAAGGAATAAAGGAGATAAATTCCTAAAAATTTTCACATGTGTGAGCACCTTTTCTCTTATGGTATAAGAGATTTGCATACATTATACTTTGTTTGATTGTTTAGCTTAAAAAGCAAATTTACAAAACAAAGTTTTAAAAATTAGTTTAAAACTTAAGTTCAATTATTGGTTTATTGAATCTTCAGTGAAGGTAATAGGGACATATTGATTGACTAAGAAGTGTTCACTGAATGCTACAATTATTTTATTAATTGGATTATTCATCACTCAAGTAAACATGAGTGAAAATCAACTTTAATTTGTAACTTTAATATTTTCATAAAATGAAACAAAGACATATTTTAAGTAAGTATAACATGAGTTGTTTTAATTGACCAGAGTAGCTTGAATAGTTTTAGACATAATGTTTCTTTTGGCAGATAAAAACCAAGAAAAATCTCAAATAAGTTCACATTAAAAATATATAAGCAATAAATACAGCACTACAGTTACCATTCTTTATGTACATTGGATTATATGTGAACAAACACTAACTTCCAGAATAGTTATTTTATGAATAAACACACTGCATAATAAGTTTTGAAAAACTCAACAAAATAGAATTTTTAGAAAATTAAAATAGGGCTTTCACCAGGAGTTGCAGAAAAATGGCAGATCTATGTCTGCAAAGCTAGAAATTCCCAAAATTAGTTTCTGGATACCAAAGAAGCTCAAGTTTAAAAAGTATCAGATTTAATTTTTAAAGTGTGATAGATCTTACCCAGAATTTCAAATTTAGAGAGGTCTAACATTTAAAAATAATTACTCTTAAAAACATGAGTACAAAACCAATACTGATAGTTCACAGACTGGTTGAAACATCAGAAAATCATGCAACAGTGCAACAGAGGAAATCCCATCTATAATTAATCTGGTTAAAATAGAGTGAAAAGTAACTCAAAAATTACAATGTCATTTTAACATGCTCTCTGACAATTTGACATTTTTTACTATCATGGCAATGCTGAAATACACGAACACTGTCAGCAGAGGGTATGAATCTGAGTCTTTGAATAATAAGTAGCTAAAATGCAGTTTACCAAAGGAATACCTGTATAATTCAGGTAGTTGAAAGTTGAAAACAGATTGTGTTTCTTTCTATGACAGCTTTTTATAAAACTCATAAAGGTGAAACTAAATAATAGTTGTACATAATAGTTAAAGCATAAATTGTACATACATTTAACACACCATTTAATGTATCAATTCTAATTTAAATAATTTCCTTCACAATTTCAAATGACCTCTGAATTCATCATCTATTAACCATTCAAGAAACAATTTATGGTGACTAAACCATTAGTTTAATCAATTTTCAGCTGTCTGACAACTCCAAAATACATTCACATGACTTTGACCAAAACTGACTTTCACTGTTTGAAGTTATTATTGTTTTTCAGAGTTAGTGGAAAATAACAGGAAAATTGAATCCCATTTAAAGTTCAATTTAATTCATTAGCAAGACAAACTTCCATTGTAATTATTTTGTACATATCACACAATTCTTTGCAACTGATGCATATTCAAGTCTTTCACTGGTTGGTGTTATTATGTACCACAGCCTATTAAACTACTAAAGCATTGCATATTACATATAGAGAGTGTTCCTCTAGATTTTACTTTTTAATTATCTGGAACCTTTTTAATATTACATATCATCATATAGTGAGTCACTAAAATAATATTCTAATGGAGCAGAACCCATAAGATTGACAGTTATTACAGTAGTTGGTTTAACACTTCTGAATTAGAATCTGTTTATCTTCAAAATTAAAGGAGAAATACATCAAGCATATCT
Organism: Dinomys branickii; assembly: GCA_004027595.1. Taxonomy (NCBI): domain Eukaryota; kingdom Metazoa; phylum Chordata; class Mammalia; order Rodentia; family Dinomyidae; genus Dinomys; species Dinomys branickii. Next base: position 114,399 of record PVLD010003278.1, on the reverse strand, counting down.
ATTATTAAAGTATGAATCACCAAAGCTATTATGCCAATAAAATAATGGCTTCATATTTTTAAAATAAATATTTTATATCTTATCATAGATGTTTCTATATTTTTAGTTCTCAAACTTCTGATACTGGCATCTGGTTGTCCTTAAAATATTTATGAAATATAGAATTCCAGACTCTATCTTGTTAAAAAAAATCAGCCCAGACACAGTATCAGAGATTAACATGCATAACTTGTTTCATTATGTATCTTCTTTTAAAAAAAATTTTACCTTGGTTATATATATTTGATTTCAGGCTATAAAATATAGTAATAGAATATTTACAAGCTAATTTTCACAAAAAAATCTTTTGTTTGTTCACAAACTGCCAAGGTAATAAAAAATCCTTCATTAATTTCCTTCATGTAGAATGATTGTTAATTTGTCTACACAGTAGAAATGGAAGGGGCGTAGCTTCTATTTACAGGTACAGGGAATTTGATTTTCCCCACCTGACACTTGTATAGTCAGAAAGATAGGACAGTAGTTGACAGTGTGTTTGTAGCATCAACCTAGATATCTACCTAATGATACAGAAATAGGATTGCCTATCGTACATCCTGTTCACCAAGTTGAAAAGGTGGATTTGTCTCAGGATATAACTGCGATATATCAGGAATTGAGTATATAGTTCACTGCAATTCTGCTTCGTTCCCTTCTTTTTTTAGAGAAAAACAGTAAGTGAATAACGATTAACTCTTTGATTCATTTGAGAAGGCATTACAAAAATGTAGGGTACTTTCTGGGCAAATGAGGTCCAATTGCACCAATAAAAATTGGATAAGGAGTTTTATAGACCACAAACCAAAAGCAAAATTTCCTTCCACGGCTATAAGACTTAGCTTGGCCTCCTTACATAACAGAAGTAGGTCATCCCCAGTGTATGTGCGTGAACTTTTAGAGCTGTATTCATAGGTTAATTCATGCAGAGCTGTGCTGGAGCTGACGCGCACCAGCTCACAAGGGTTGACTGTGCTTTTCCTATCCCCGGCTCCACATGGAATGGTGTCAAGTTGGGACTTTGAAATAAGCTGTAGTGGGAGTATTTACCGCCATACATAAATCAGGGCTTTCCCCCCACCTACAATTAACGTAATGCACATTTCACTTCGGGTCTTTCTTTATGGCGTTCGAGAAATGCATTTAATCCTGAAGTCTTCTGACTGTAAAATCATGCGTCCAAATCCTTGAGTTAGGTGTGGCACAAAATAGACAATGACCCCTACCCCTAGTTTCATATGACCAAGTCGTATAACTTTTCCGGTTTGAGGACAACATTGTCAGTCTCATGGATGCTTTTCCCGTTTAGCTGCTCACTGGGGCAGTCATGACTAAAACCCGGAACATCGCTGATTGTGGACACCGTGTAAGACGCGCTGCGAAGCGCGTCCGAGTGAGAAAAGCTGTTTCCAAACTGGATTTTGTATTGATTCCAGTTTCTTCTCAGAATTGCTTGAACCTGTCCATTAAAAAAAGAAGCAGATAGAACAAGAGCCATCCATTAATGGAAATGAATATATTACATCTGAAGTATAATAAAATTCATTTTGCAGAAAAGCTTTATTTCAAGATTGGGTATGATTGAATAATACTGCTTCCTTTTCATATTTAATTGAAATTAAATTGAGTAAATAGTCTTTACATTAGGATATATATCACGCTTAGTCCATGGTCGTTCTATACTTAAGATTTCATTCATATTTTATTCCATGTCTTCTCTTTGAAGCTTTAATAATACGCATATATGTAACATCAAAGGCAATTAATTCAGATTCCCATGTACAAGGTCATGTGTACATATAGTTTTGAGTCAATGTATTTATTAACAGAGTGAGATGATAAGTAGTGGTAGTGTAAAAGAATATGGGAAAGTTACAAAATAGAGACAAGTTAAAGATACAAAACTGTTGTAAATCTTTATCATCACTATCGTTAGTGGTGGCAGCAACCAGACACTGAATTACCTTGTACAAGAAAATGAAAGAAGTTATTTGTTTTCATAGAGCTTACTCCCTAGAGGAACGACAGGTGCTGAATAAGCAGTTACAAATGGGAGGAATATCGTGGGAAAACGTCTAGGAATGTCATTGCGGGCCTATGCACTTGGATCCTGCTCTCCATGAGTGCATTTGAGCTATAATAACGCTTTCTTTTCTATTTGGAACTAGAGGTCAGGACTAGGTAGGTCAAATTCAGTGACCTTGCTTTTAATTGAACTTAAAATACTCAAAGGACCATATTCATTTGAAGTCACTAGTACACAGAAGAATATTGGAATACATCTGGAACTTGATGGCCTGGACATTCGCAGGCTCGATGAGCATGGGAATAGCGTGGAACATCCTGCTTCTGGGTTGCAAACATATTAGACTGATCCCTGTGGCGTGAGCCACATCTGCCCAGAGTCTGCACTGTTTTACTCATCTTCTCCGAGGTTTCTTATGATGTTTGATGTTTTGGTTATTGTCCCAAATGGAAGGTGAGGCTCTAAAAGTTAATTTCCAGTAATCTATGCACTATAAATGTATTTATGCACTAATTTTTTTATTTCCTTCCTTTATATGGAATTCCTCAACTTTGTATTCATGTGTACAAATCACTGTTAAAGTTTTCAAAGTGATTACTTATTTTTTTTCTTCATTTCCTTCTCCAAATTATGGATACTCTACAACAAATAAAGATTCTTGGGCTGGCTGCAGCTCCTTGTGATAAAGTCTCCTAAGGCCTATCCCTCACAATGAGGACAATTTTACTATCTTCATGTTTCAGCATGTGGGAAAACAGGAAGAATCAAATACAGAGGCAGCAGTTTCTTCAGGTAGAGCTTAAAATCAGTTATTAAAATTTCTTTGAGCTTCTCTCAACAATTGAAAAAAATAAGTGCAAAACTGTAATTCGGTTTTAAATATTATGAGTTCATCAACTGGGCACTTAAAAGCTGATTTATATTATACAGTTATAAAAAGCAAGGAAATGGTTTATAGTCATATCAATGTGCATTAAAAATAAAAACAGGAAAATATGTGCATTTATCTTGAAAAGTTATACTTTTTTCCATTTGAGTTAGTAATTCAAAATCCTCCAAATAACATATACAGGTGAAATTTACCTAAAAATAGTATCTGCATATGCAGTATGTTTAAGAACATAAGGAATTGCTAAATGGGAGGGGATTAGATTGTAAATTTTAAATAAATATTCACAGGTTTAACACAAAAATGTGACCAACTACTGCATATTTGTGATGGGAATTATTTATAACCTGATTTATAATATACTTAGCATATTTCTCTTCACTTTATTGACAGTGCTTAACTGATTGAATACAGAATCTACAAAGCTTCCACTTAGATGGAAACAGAATGTAGCTTTATGTAAAGGACTCTCCATAAATGTTGACGAGAAGCTGACAGGAAATATGTTAACTGTGAGCCTTGCAGCTGTATTCTTAAAAAGGAAAGCTTTGATTCAATTCTAAAAGGCAAAATATTGAAATATTTGGATGTATATACTTGATACACCTTTGATTAAGCTCATTACCCTATTTCTTCTTTGCAATTAAATCAGAAAATCCATGGCAGGCCAATGTTCTGAAGTTTGGGGTTTGGTTTTTGAAATTTAAAATAAACCAAATTAAAAACAGAGCAGCCTTGAAGACTTTTTATCTATTTATGTTTTTCTTTGTAAAGATGTTACTTTATTTATCTGCTTCCTCTAATACAAGATCACACTTGTTCAAAAGAATATTAAAGAGGCCACTAGGATTTAAATGAAAAAATCTGAAGGGAAGATATCCAAGAGTTATTAAGATTATGACTGTATATTTCCTTGCTTTATTTTTAAACATCAAATAAATAGTAAATCAAAGTATTTAGAATATAACACTAAGATTATATTAATACTAAGGAACCAAGTCTGTATTTGTTGGTATAATTCAGTTACAAGTTTCATAGAGCTTTAGGTAACAGTTCTACCTTGTCCTCCTTACAGAATGTGGGTGCAGTTGTTTCCAATAATATTTTTTCTTACTTTACACAAACGATCTATCTTCCACTGTTGGCAGAGTTACCACCGTACCAGCTAGGGTCCCCAGCTATGCTAACCACTTACTTCTGCCTGAATGGAAGGGGAGAGAGAAGACGTGGCCACAACACTTGTCAAGCCACAGTTTTTACTGTAGTGAAAAATGCTACTAAGATGTTGGCTAAAACCTAAATAAAAGCTGCAAGCAAAAAGATACAGATATTAGCTTAAAGGCAAGCCACTTAACGTGGAAGGGAAGAAAGAACCCACACTTGAGCAGATGATTTTAGGAGGAAGATGACATAGTTGGAACCACGTAAAAGTGAACTTGGCCACTGTTCCTTCATGTTCCAACAGTGGGAAAAACTCAAAGGCAAAGAGACAAAAAGGGAGAGATTGTAGTATTTCTTAAGATGAGAAATGACTCATGCTCGAACAGGGATCGTATCTCCAGAGATGAAGCCAAAGAGACAAATCTTAGAGATGTTTTGGAAGAACTGAAGGCTTTGACAACTGCCTGGCTCAAAGATTTCTATTATTGTAATTTTTAGTGCCAAAATTTTCTCAATTTTAGGATATGGCGCAAGATCAAGGTTCCGTGTCTCTTGTGTTCACAGATAAAGTGTAACAGCAGTGTTGGGCATTAGTCTGGATATTTCCTGGGCACTCTTTCGAAATGAAAGGGTCAATTTGAGATGCTGATTCCAATACGGTAGTTTCCAAGCTGGAAAGAAAGTCTCAACATTGGGCTTTAATAAATTGTTATGCTTATTCTACACTGAAAACATTTTATTAGTGGTGTTTAGAATACTTTAAAGTTACATTTATGAACATAAAATTTGTTTCTGGAGATACAGTGGAGTCCGTTTCATGTTTCATGCCTACTCTTTGGTGGGTATCCATATTCCTCACATCTACATATGTTACATCATGCATAGGCAGCATATGGGGTTGTCTAACTCTGTGTACAGTAGTATGTTTACAGAGCTGCATGAGAAGGTCTTTTCAAATGTTACTATGAAAATAAAGGATTTACTTCTTCTTTCTAATTGCCTTCTCTATATGCATTTCTCATTGATTTCAGGAAAACATTTCCTCTTATCTTATATAGAAGAATTACGGGAACACAACATAAAGGTGTGAAATGTAGTCTGCTATGATGATCTTACACATAATTATAAATAAATATCTACATTTTGAAATTAAAATGTATAATTATAACTAAGCATTGAATCTCTATATGGCAACACAAATAAAATTTTACATAAGCAAAGGAAAATTATTTTTGATAGATTTTCATAAGGTACATCATTTCAAATATTGATTTGCTTTTTATGAATGATTCTCATAAAAATTATGCATGTTTCATGTGTTTCCCATGAAAAGCTTTGTGATCACCTTTCCAGGTATCAGCTGTCCATATCTTATCCCTCTTAGTTGCTGTTTTGATCTCTAAACTTTGCTAGGTTTGGCCAAAATTCCTCAGGCTAAAATTTGTCAAGTAGATTAGAAATATGTAAACAGCCCTATCAGTACTCTTCAACCAACTGACCTCCAACAAAAATACAGTACCAGTTTTTTAAATTTCCAAAAGCTGCCCATAGGAATGTCTTGGGTAATAATCAATGATTATTCAAAACACATTGTCATGTTGTAAGGAACAGCATTCTATTCTAATTTTCCTAAGCCATGGTCTCTTCTCCCTGCTTAAGTGAGCTTTTAATTTGTCTTCACTTTTTGTAGCCACTCTTATAAAACTCACATTATGGAGCCAGAAAAAGAGTGTTCAGGGAAGAATGACCACCGTTTCTTATTAGCATGCATGCTGTATAAAGTTAACTTCCTAGCACTTTACCTGGTACAAAGCCCAGGTACACTAGGATCCACTCGTAGGTCAAAAGACTAGATGAATAAAAGTCACTGATAAATATTTCAAAGGAGAGCTTTTACTAGCCTTACAATGCAACATAACCAGAGATTTTTGAAAATGAAATTTATGCTTAGGAAAATATTCTATGTCCTTGTCTTTGGTAGAGATGATATTTGAAATGGTTACTTGTGGCAAATTTTTATTTCTAGTTCATTTTAAAATAAATAGAACGATAAAAGGAATAAAACCAACCAACATACCTCTCCATTAAAAAAGCAGAAAATCGTAGAGACCAAAAGACCCTGTAAAAGAAAGTGAAATTATCGGAACTGGAACAAAGAAGACACATGTATTTGTAACCAAGTTGCTACACAAGTAGTCAAGAAAGAAACCAGAAGCATAAGCAAATGTAATTCAAATTTCTCAAGGCACCTTCTTGATGCCAAGAACATCATACCTGGAAGTGCATAAGAATGTGCATGATGTAGTCGTACACCTCCTCAGCAACCCTTCCCTCAGGTCGCCAGGGCAGAAGCACAAACTCAATGCCGAGCAATGGAACCAGGATAAGAGTAGCTCTCACAGCTTTCATATAGAGATGGGATTCAGCCTGGTGTGTGACTTTTAACTTAGTGATAAGAACACGCACAATATTTAATAGGAAAAAAAGATTCACCTACAAAGAAAATAAAATGGCATATGAACATTATTTAGTAATAAAAAGCATGGTTGGAGCTCCAATTATATGAATCTTAGAACATATACAATTTACAAGAATATGTGCTGTTGTAGGTATATTTCTCTAAGATGCTAATTTGATTTCTGGACCTGCGATTTGTTCAACTTTACATCAGCTCTAAGGATTTTAACTTTTAGAAAAATAAAATTATGGTAGTAATATTGTGAAGTGCATTCACCTGTGAAGTAATTAAGAATTTTTGTCAGCTTATTTTCTCATGCAGTGTTTTTGAATTTTTCTATCATCCAAAAACCAGTTTTGAAAATTTTCAACTCTAATAATTACTTTAATAAATGTTAAATTTTATATCAGTGTCGATCCAGCATTCCCTAGACATATGCTGTGCCATAGTAACTATTTTCAACTTTTTGGTTCATCCTTACTGAGTTTCTTCACAGTATAGCCAAATTTGTAACAAGATTTTATAACAGAAATCTTACTGCATCTTTCCAAAATTATACTGTAATCTTTATCCTTATGAAGAAACTTACTCATACATTTCAATCAGTAGATATTCAACCTTGATTATGCTAGAAATAAAATAAATTGGCATCCCATATGCCTTTCTATTGATTACTTTCCTTAGTTACATATTTACTATTTATTCTGCCTTAACAACTTTGACCAGGAAATGGTACTCTTTGAAAGGAAGACAAGACTGTAACTGAAAACACTCTTGCTGCAACACTTCTTGGTCTCTGTCTCGGTCTCTGTCTCTCTGTCCCTCTGTCTCTCTGTCTCTCCCAATCCTACTTTCTCCACTTATAATCACAGAACTATTTTTAATTTTTGTCCATTTTCTCTGTGCCCATTCCTTCATTCCTTATGCCTCTCCTAGGATTATAAATATTAACTAGATTAAAGCTCCATAAGGCTAATTTCTGACCTGTTTTCTGCTTTCTCACCCTGATTTCTAGCATCTGTCCTTCATAGTTATACAATATAAAACTATAAACCAATATTTAATTTATATCCTTCTAATTTATATCCAGAGACAATAGAGTTTTTGATAGTGGTTGTATTTCAATTGGCATAGAAAACAACGAACAACCGGAATACGAAGAAGTGAACAAGTGAAAACATCCATTTGCTAGTTTAAGGGGTGTGTTAAGAAAATAAGTGAGCATAAACATATTCCACTACTATTTTTAGAGAACTTAATATTACGTATGCTTCACAGACACACCAGAATCCATGTGACGACATGTCTGTGAAAAGGGACAGAGTTACAGACGCTAGAGTGTGATAAAGACAAAAGCAGAATAGCTCATGTAAGAATGAAGAACGATGAATCAGCTTCTCAGCTAGGCTTCCACTCGTCCTAATGCTTTCTCTTCCCAAGCAGTCGCCGCCATCTAAAAGTCTGGATTAAACGCCAAGTACTACTATGGAAAATAATGATGTCCTCTTACACAGACTGAGGCAGGAGGATCAGAGGTTTGAGCCCACGCTGGGCAATTCAGCAACTTAGTGAGGATCTATCTCCACATAAAAAGTACCAAAGGAAGGGCTAGAGCAGCTCACTGCAAAGTCTCTGGGTTCAGTCCCTAATACCACAAAATTATAATAATATGGTTTAAAATTCAAATATATAAAATAAGACATTATGAAGCAGTATAAATGTTGCAATTTAGATCCTTATTATGAAAATTTCTTAAATGCAGAGTTGCTCTCCAGCATGGCAAGCGTGGCTGAGAACAGGACCGAGAAGCAGAGCTGGCAGCGGGGCTGGTCCTCCTTGGCCACTCTCCGGATCCTTGTGGTACAGTGAATTGGACAACATTCACCACTCTGTTTTCCACATAATTATGATCCTTAAGTGCTACTTCATTTGCTGTAAATACTTTCACATATTTCAAACATAAAAAGGGGAATTCTAAATTTCAGATAAACTGTGTCTGAATTTTAACCCACTTACAGCAAACTTAGTTAAGAAGAGATCTGTTTTCACTCCGATAGCCACACATTTCAAGAGCTAGCAGGCATGAGACAATGGCGTCCTGCCACACTCCACTTGGGCCACAGAAGGAAACAGCATGAATCAGTACAGAGGAGGATTCTTAGAAGGCGTTTCCACACAAAGATGGCCAGGAGTCCCTTAACTGCTCCCTGAAGTGACCTCTTGCTGAGTTCATACCCGTCCGCTTAACAGGATCTGAAAGTGCTATGGTTTGCACGACCAGGCTGCATAAGGGAAATCTGATGACAGAATGTGTGTGGGGAGAAATCTAATTAAAATATCTCATTTAGAGAAATTGTATAGAGATCTGTGATCATGTGAATAATTGTCAGGTCCCTCTGAGAACCTTGGCATTGGCAGGATTCATGAGGGGCTGAGATGTTCAAAACAGGGCTGAAAAATATCCTGATCTTGTTTTAGAAAAGTAAGATGCAAAATTCTATGCAACTATAGTGACTTGTAGTTATCTATTGCAGTTCTAGGGACTGACACACGTGAACAAACTACGCAGGTGTTCTGCCAGAGCTGCAGTCCCTTCATGTTCGTCCTCACTGATTAGCCCGATGAGCTGTAGTCAGCTATGACCAGCTCCGCTGCGACGTTCTGCCTTAGTTACTTCATCTTTTCTTCTTTCTCAGAGTTACTGCTGTAACATTTTGCCTGTGCTAGGTGCTTTGCTTTCCTATGCCTGGTTTACCTCACTTAACATAACGCCCTCTGTATTGGCCTTTGCTGGAAAGGACAGGGTGTCTGCATTTTTAAGGCTCAGTAGCATTCTATTATATGTATCACATTTTAAAATCTTCCAATGAACATCTTTGCTTTATTCTATTTCTATATCTTGGCTCTTGTATAGAAGTGTGAAGCCCCTGGGTGTAGGGTATCTCTTTGCTGTAATGAAGTGGAATTTCTGGGTCCTGAGGTTATTACTCACAAATTCTATATTATTTTTCATAATGACAATATTAATATACATTCCTACCAACAGTGTATGAGTTTCCTTTTATCTGATTCCTTGACAGCTTTGGGGCTTTTTTTCTGTAGTATCTATTTAACAAGGATGAGATGATGTTTCATTATGTTTTTGATTTGCATATCCATGACCTTTAGCGGTATTGAATATTTTCTGAGTAGTCCACTCACTGGCTATTTGTATATATTGTTTTGAGAACAGTCCACCCAGATTATTTTCTCACTTTTAAATTAGACTTGTGTTTTGCTGTTGAGTTGCTTGATTCCTTATGTAATCTGGATACTAACCTTTGCCATATGAATACTTCACAAATATTTGCTTCCATTTTGTATGTTGTCTCATAACTAGCTTTTTCTTTGCCGTGCAGATACTTCTTAGTTTTATGCAATGCTTTTTGTCTTGTTTTACTTTCCTTGCCTTTTCTTCTGACAGCTTAATCACTGCCTGTGTCAGTGCCATGAAGTGTTTCTCCTATGTTTTCTTATAACCATCTCATAGTTTTGGTAGTCTCAGTTCTGTCTTTGATCTATTCTGAATTGACTTTTGTGGATGGAGGGAGGTTTTGTTTAGTTTCGTTCTTCGGCATGTGTTTATCCAGTTCAGCCAACCCCACTGGTTGAAGCAACTGTCTTTTCTCCAATGTACACTCTTCACAACTTTGTTAAAGTAACTTGGCTAGAATCTAGTCCGTTCCTTTGGTCTGTGTGTCTGTTTTTATGCCAATAACATTCGGTTTTTACTCTAACTTTATGTTTATACTCAGGTATCCTGTTGTCTCCAGTACTGTTCTTTGTGTTCAGGGTTACTTTGTTAATTCTAGCTCTTTTGTGTATTCCCATTAATCCTGTGATTATTTTCTATTACTTTGAAGACTGTCATTGGAGTTTTCGTATTGACTGAAACCTCTATGTCACTCTGAACAGCCTGGGCATTTTAACAGTGTTAATCACTGTAATCCATGGATGTTTTTCTAGTTTTGTGTGTCTTCCCTGATTTATTTCATCAATGTTTTGTGCATTTCATGGTGGAGATCTTTAAGTTTCTCACTAAATTTGTTCCTTGGTATGTGTATGTGTGTGTGTGTTGGTGCACACACTGTGTTGATTGAGATTGATTTTTTGGGAACTTATGTTCCCATCAGTTTGTTGTTGATGTAAAAGTTATTACTATTGCACTGTCCATTTTACCAATAGGGGACCTGGAGTATGGGGTGACTAGCTAATTGTCTACCTAAGGTTAGACAGCAAATAAAAAGTGGAAGCAGAATTTAAACCCAGGCAACTACTGGAAGTTGTCTTCTTAATTATGGTAAACTTTTGGGAATGGCTTACTAATGGAGTATGTGAGGATAGCCTGTGCCTACTCCAGCACAGTCATACACTTAACTGATGCTAGCAAGTCTAGAAAAATAGGATGAGAACATATATGTAAAAGCTAGTCTGAAAATCAGTTGGGTAGCTTTGAATATGATTTGAAAGGTAAACCACCTTTATCTTTTAAATGTGTTTTAACATCAGTTGTAATTAAGGCTTCACTCTGTGAAAATACAATTGCTTTATAATCTCTAATGCTCTATGAAAGAACCATGATAATTTAATTCATTCACTCATTGAAATAATATAATAAAGTTGCTGAAAGTGACTTCTGGTTCCCTAAATAAGCTTGAAGATGTCCAGTTGAGGCACTCATATTGTGCTGCTTATTAGGATAAAATAATTTAAGCAACCATCTTTTTTTAAACCAATGATCTTTGAACAAAATTCTTTTCTTCATTAGAATGCTCTGCTTACACAGATGTGTTGGTTTTCTTCGCTCATCTTCCCAATTTACTAAATCCATGCTCTGCTCTGCCTGTACCGATGGAAAGGCATCTGTGGATGACCTCATTGCTGGGACTTTCTTACCCTCTGATCTTGACTGTATTTGGCCAGTGGAAGGAACCTAGTGACTAGGGTGTAAGGAGAGAGAGCAGTTGGGCGATTTATTTCTGCTGTGTCTTGCCTTCCGGACTGTGGTTTGGCAACGGCTGTTTTCCTCTACCGGATGCCAGGGCTCTTGTTGGGTTATTTCCCGAAACTCATCCAACTCCATGAGACTACCCTGTGCTCTCTGCAAGGGCAGGAGTGACAGTAGCTTCCCACTCCCCGTTCTTGTTGCCTGATCACCCCTCACAAATAGAATCCCTTTGTCAAAACCTAGTCAGTCAAGCACTATGAACACATTGTTTTGGATCACTGGCTATTACAGCTGGATGTTTATGGAAATACACACACTGGTGAGGAAAGAGGAACTTTAGTTACTCACCAGTAAAGCAGCACAAATTGGACCATGGATAATGTAGAGGAGATGGGTATCAAAACTAATCCAGCAACTAGGAGAAAAATAAAAACATTATGTCAAATATTTTCATTTTACTTAGTTCTAATAGAAATCATAAAGAGAGATATCTTACTTGTCATTGTAATATAAGCTTCTGGCAATAGCATGTATACAGGCAGGAATCAGGGGAAAGCCTATAAATATCAAAGAAAAGAAAAAGAAGCAGATCACTGTCACTATTGAAGGCACTCTTAAAATACAGGATGAAATATGAAACTAAGATATTTTAGGAACACAAGTTACTGGCCACCATGTATTTATCTAGTAAATGCTATCTGTACAGTCCTGCAAGAAATATGATAAACTCTCAGGTACTTACATTTCTGTTTGTGCGTATATATATATATATATATATATATATATATATATACCTGTATACCTTATTCTAAGTCATTTTGAATTGGTGTACTGCAGAGTCTAAGTGAATAAATTCACTGTTTAAATCCAAAAACCTAGAAGACATTCATGTTTTCTGTGAAATAGAATTGACTAAGTGTGCAGTTGACCAAATAAGACTGATGAGAACACGAGAATTTCTAAAAGAGAACTAGATTAATACCCATTTTCTGAAACAGAAAGAGAGAGAATAATTGACTTTTTTTCTTGAGACAGGGCCTCATTCTGTCATTCAGGCTACCCTTGAGCTCACTATGTAGTCCAGGCTGGCCGCAAACTCACAGCCATCCTCCTGCTTCAGTCTCCTGAGTGCTGGGGTTGCAGGCATGCCTCACCACAACAGTCAGAAATGAATTTTGTACCAAAAATGTTGGATGTTTTAAACCTTCAAATCAGATCTCTCAAAAATGAAATGAAGTGAGAATGTACTACTATATATTATATAAGATTGTACACATGAGTACACATGCACTTTATGGCTATATATTGATTCAGACAGATGATAAATGGATGATGGTTAAATAGACCAGTAACATTTCTGCTTTGTTTTTGGCAACCAGCCCTATTTAAATAATTCATAGAATGTTATACTTTGCTTTACTTCAATTACTTCTTCAGTATGGCAGCATGTGTCACTGTTTTATAAATAATATTATGTCATGATATGTGGAAAAAATAGATGTTTTGCATGCCTTTATTTAATTACTGACACTGGGACTGACTAACTACCAAATGGCAATTTAATACAACACTAATCTTTTGAATGTGGAACCTCAAAGCTAGTTAAGCCTGGTATCCTCTTTCCACATGGCAAAGAAGGAAACTCAGAATGGAGCAGAGTAGATCCCAACTGCGTGATCTTAATCCAATCTTTTAATCATTACATCCTCAGACACAATAAACTATTCACTGGAACACTGGACATAAAAGGGGCGTCATATCATTCATCAACCAGGGACTACTGACAACAACGACAGTAGGTTACGCTGTGCTTTAAAGATTTCAGTTCACGGCAACAGGCAGCACCAATCACGTGGTGGTCTTTAAACATGAGGGAGAAGTGCATTTTTAAGACCAAATCACCTCGCATCCTCTGAGAGCTTTCTTCTTCATATGGATTAGCAGATGTGCAAAGTGGCACTTACCCCAGCCAAGAAAATAATACCATATCAAGTGTTGCTTCTCAGCAAACACAGCCACTACGATGAGTGTGTGCAGGTAGATGCCTTCGCACAGCATCCAGAAGTAGTTACAGCCCAAAAGGTACAGGTGAATGAACTGGGACACTTTACAACTAACCTGTGAGGAGAAAAAAACGCAAGTTTTGGTTTTCTTCTTTTGGGATTCTATATGAAGTGATAGTCTAATTTCAGGCAAACATGGAATTTTCTGTTTCCTACACAAAATTGTGTCCACTAATGATGCATATGTATAAAATGCCAGTCTTTATGCTCATCGAGTGGTACCTTCAGTGTTTTTAGGCACAGACTCCAAAGACTGGTGAAAGTAGGTCTCCCAGGGAATTCTGTAACCTTGAAATCTCCATTTACAGAATGTATGCTTTCCTAAATTGTTCTGGTCATTATGCAATTAATATAAACATTTCATGCATGCAAAATTTTAAATCTATTTTAATTATGAATCCCTGTATTGTTACAGTCCATGAGGAAAAAGTCATAATAATTTTGAAAACAAATCATTAAAGCTCCCATGGAGAGTTCTGCCCACTGCATGCTCTCACTTGCAAATACTTATTAAATAATAATCAACAGGCCCATATGTTACCCTATCCACCTAGGAAGTATACCAGTTTCTTGTAAGAGTAAAGAAGAAAGAATATAGTATTTCCTCCTCTTTTTCTGAGGTCTCCATATTCTCTACTCAGTGAAACAGGAAGAGGAAGGCTCACACACTGAATACTGAAAATATAAAGGAGTGAGAGAGATTGTTTACTCCCTTCACAGGAATAAATTTAAGGCTCTTTCAGAAATACATGACAAATTACTCCCATCTGCTCCAATTTCCAATCTAACATTCAATAAATTTGTCATGGAAATCATCGCTGTTAAAGTAATATTTTTTCAATGAATAGAAAACTTTAAGTGAAAAGCATTGAGAAAATAATTGGGTTATCACAGAATATTAATAACATTTGTATAAGAGTTGGCTTAAAATCTTACTTATATTGTTGTATTTAATCCTTAAAATATTCCTGTGAGGTATGTATTGCCAATAGCCATGCATTTTAGGAGTAAATACTAACCACTAAAACAGAAAAATGATGTCCTCGTATTTATACAACAATCAAAAGTGCACCCTAAGCACAAATCTTGTAATTCCAAATTTACTGTTACTGCTCTACAATCCTCTTGCCTTGAACATTTTATAAAGACTATTTCTTCATTATACATATGTGAAGAATGCATAACATTTAATTTTACATTATGCATCTCTATGTGAAACACATTATATTAAAATCCTCCCAAAGATAAAAATGATTCATTCAAAAATATATGCAGAAATGATAGACATTTCAAATTTTTATCTCTATTTCTTAGATATTATATGTAACTGGTATATTAATTCTTGATTTCATTAAAATGTAGCCAATACAATATCCTGAGAAGAAGTTAGAGCATGGTTCAAAAATAGATTTTTGTGCTGGTCATTGGTGATACAAGCAATACATTTTTCTAGGAAATTTCTAAAAATAACTAAAATTCATACTTTTTGCAAAAACACAAAATTTTGAAACTCTTGCTTTACTCTATAGCTTTGTGACAAATCTGAATCTCCTTGCTCCCGAGACACACATTGCACTGGGCAGGACATCAGCCAGTTTTCCTATTGCTAATTACACGTGGTGTGTTTCCTGGCCCAGTGACTCCAGAGGGGAACCTACAAGATTAAACAATCCGGATGCACATGTGCAAACAATAGAGGGAATTTTAGAACTTTGGAAATTACCCTAAAAACACACATAAAACACGTATGAGAGTGTTGTTTATTGACCCATTGGTGAAAATTCCTTCCTTTCTCTGATTGCCATAAATAGATAATGTAATCTCTTAAAAACATTTTACATGCACACACACACACACACACACTTTCAAAACTGTATTATATGTACTACAACTATGAAAACAATACTACTACAGTTATGAAAACAATATTTTAAAATTGAATATGTGTAAGTACAGATATTTGAATTCAAACACAGGATATGCATGCACATAGCTTGCTTGAAATGTGTACAAATATATGAGTAAATTTTAAGTTATATTTTCAAAGCATGGCTTCTAAAGCAATGATCTACAAATGTTCATCAGAACAGTGAGGGGGATTAGGTCTATTCAAAATTTTGTTAATGATGTTGAACATTACTTAGCAAGTGCATAATTCTTAATTTCCTTGTTTTATTGATTTGTACAATTAGCGTGGCATCATAAACATACTTTAAAATCTGAATTTCCACATAGTAATTTTTTTGGATGACATAGTTGCTTGGCTTGTTTTTTTTAATTGGATCGGTGCATGTTACACAGTCATGAGCCCTAGGTCCCTCCAGCTAATCTTCTCCAGTCACAATAAAGAGGAGATATATGCAACATGTAAACAACAGGAATAAAAAAATGTATTTTTCCTTTAGTTATTCACTCTTCTGTATTAGGAAAAATTAGGAAACCTTACCTGTCTAGATTATAACATAGCTATACACACTATATGTCAGATCTGAAAGGAAACATGCATGTCTACATGATCACTCATATACACGAAGCATAGCAAATGCTCCACCTGGGCTCTTCCCTGTCTTCCCCCACAAACCCTTGGACTTGAAAGGCTCAAGCTGGTTCTACTTACAGGATTTGTGGCCACCAAGGCCTGGTTGTTGGCCACTGCAGTGAAGTGGATGATTGTCACAGTGGAGTTACAAACAAAAGAGAAAAACAGATTTTTGTGCAATGTAATCCTCTGGCAACTCAGACTCCTACAAAACAATGAAACAAAGTGTGTTGGCAGCAAAAAATGTTTCCACATTTGTATTAAATACCATAAAAGTAAGGTACAGTCTCAATTCATAGAGGGTGCTCTAATATCAGAGAAATGATTTTTCCTCATATCCCCTCATGGTAAATCTTAACTAAGGAGAATATATAATTCCCCAGGAACTCAAGGAAAATGAGTTACCTTTTCTATATAGGGACCAACTATCTGCCTGTCTTAGTTCTCTACATTAACATCTGTGTTAATATCTGAATAGAAGCGGTATTTTTATTTATCCCATAAAAGCAGAACTTAGGATGTTGTAGAGTTGAATAATCTAAAACTATGCTGTGGATTGTGCTTTGAATTTATCTGTAAGATTCGCACACAGATGGTGTGGTTTTCATTATCCCACACAGATAGGCTCTTAAATTGTCCTGTGCTTGCTGTGGTAGTAAAGATCGCAAGACAGATATTATTGCATTCAGAGTAGACAGATAGGTGAAAATATAGATGTAGCGACCAAGAAGCACTGTCCAGGAGGGTTTTTTTCTTCTATTTGACTCAGTCATAAGACATAAAAAAGATACATAAGACGTAAAAGTAACACCACTCCTACCGAAGTTCTTTCCGTCTAAGATAAATATGTAAGAAGAGTTCAATAGAAACAAATGTGGAGTTTAGTAGAAATAGATTTCTGGAAAAGACAACCTTAGCGGGACACGTGATGCCACCTTCCAGAGTGAATTCATATTCAGCCTAAAACTGTCGGTGTCTGACTGCCTTACACACATCAAAGAGAAAACTCACACACTAGTGAGTGTGTGAGTTATTCATCAAGCATTCACTCGAAGACTTCGGGTGGGAAACATTTTAAAATAATAGAAAGGAATCAACTTAAAGTGGAGCATTCAATGTTAAGTCCAAGCACATAAGTAGGAAGATACCGCAGAACATTAAAATCTCACATTGTATATTTTCCTTAATTATGCTATTAACATGGCCATCTTAGATAATTCAGATTAATTCAAACCAAAGACTCCCTTGAAAACTTCAAAACTGTCACATAATTTTATCACCATATCACTTTATCTTACAAAAGGGACCCCATGCCCAGTATATTGGAGTTCAAGCAAGATACCCAGGCTTTCTACATTTTAAAATACAAAATTTAAAACTCTACTACTTTAGAGATTTCTTTCAGCTATATGTCTATGAGTTTATACATAGCGCTAATATTTTAAAGAGCGTGGAAATGAATGCAATCCAAATTAGATGAAAATATAGACGTAGCAACCAAGAAGCACTGTTCAGGAGGATTTTTTTCTTCTATTTGACTCTGTCATAAGATATAAAAAAGATATGTAAGATATGAAAGTAATACCATGCCTACTGAAGTTTTTTCAGTCTAAGATAAATTTGTGGATTTCCAACATATGCTTTCCACAAAATTGGGTGCTATTACAGAAGATTTATATGAAAGGCTGGCCAGCCACAGTGCTTTGGGATGATAATCAAGTGTAGCGAAGGCAGTCACGTAGCAGAAGTATAAAACATCCAACTGAAGTCCAACAAAGTCTGAACAACAAACAACCGCTCCTTTCAGATTTGAGAGTAATTTACTTTAACTTGATTCCATAGTGATAATAACGAGAAAGCAGGCAGGGGTCAAGCTTGATCTACAAAATGCTGACAATATTAGAACAGAAAAAATTTACAATTGCACAAAAATATTAGCATCGCTGTTGATATTATTGAAGGAACTGCAGAGATAAAGACCTTCTTACTTTCAGTAAAATGCCACAGCAGTGGCAGGACTGGTGTGCAATCAGCGAGAGTTAAAAGACCTAATGCATAAGAGAAAAATGTCTAGTAAATAACATCCCTTCCCCTGCATGCCATGTGGTGTCTTTCTATAATGTGTCACTCTTCTATCATGAAGTATACGACAATATAAATATGTTCGCACAGTCTTATTTTAAATGCTTTGAGCTCACCCTGTGTCTGTGCGGTGCTGAGGTTTTTTTTCATGGAGAAACTTACCAGCCATATAAATATGCACTTTTTGGTAGCAAGATTTAATTATATTCATTATTTAAAATGATGGGAAAAATAAAGTTGTCCTTAAATGAACTGTTTTTCCCTTTTCATCTGAACCCTCTTATGTCTACGGTTTTTTGTTCACACATGTATATATTTTACAGTTCCTGAATTATGAGTAAAAGACTGGAACGTTTCACTCAGGCAGAAAATCTGAAAGATTTGGAAGGAGTACATTAGAATTAAAGAAATAAACACTGAAAACATACTTGCAAAATAGTAATATATGAGTGAGATAAAAAACTGAAAGGTAAAACCTGAGGAACAGGTTTTGAACAGCATAATTATAACTGTTGATATTAGTAATGGTTACTGGACAAGACTGAAATGGATTCAAATAAAATGCTATACACAGTTAGTTTAAAAAGTTTTAATTTATTCTGTGTGCACTTAAATATCCTGCCTTTCTCTACGATGCTCTGTCTTCCTGTTCTGTTGAGCTCCCCCCTTCCCAAGACCCTACTTCTAGCTCCATCCGTCTTTAACGATGAAGATTTAAAACCGAGCTGTGTTACATCCTCTCTCCTAAAGATGAGACTACTGTGGGGGTAGACAAACCACAAGTGGCTTTTTATTCTCTTAATATGTGATGAAAGGATGCACTAGATTTCTCTTTGTCATTTTGGAAAAAAAATGAAATCCACTTAAATTGATTTAATACCTGAAATAAATACTAAAAATTTAGGAGAATGACTAATGTTATTTAATTTCTCAGACTAAAATATTTATTTTGAATATTTTATGAAACTACCCAAATGTTATTGTCAATCTAGGTAATCCATCCATATAACTCAAACCAGAGACTTCTGCTTTGGAAACACTGCCCACTGAATTTAGCTGTCCAAATTGATGTAATAAACTGAACCACATCCACATCATATCACTTTGTGTTGCACAAATAGATCCTAGTGTTGAAAACATTAATCTATTGCTTTAGTTTTTTCCATTTACACCTCTAGGTGCTGTATAGGCAGACTTGCTCTAACATATGG
Organism: Dinomys branickii; assembly: GCA_004027595.1. Lineage (NCBI taxonomy): Eukaryota > Metazoa > Chordata > Mammalia > Rodentia > Dinomyidae > Dinomys > Dinomys branickii. Next base: position 94,947 of record PVLD010003278.1, on the reverse strand, counting down.
TTTCTATCAATGTCTTGTGGTAAAATACATCTCAGATTTTTCTACTGATGCATATTGTTTTCTTCTAAACATACTCATAACACATGTAAGTGGATTCATACAAATGAGACCAACTTGCAAATGAAAATCAAAAAGGTGTATGTAAGCCAGTGGTTTGTTTAAATGAGACTTCAAAATTTGAAGGTATCTTTTCAAATGCTAATCTATAATCACTTTTACTTGCATTAAATTCTTAAGTGTTATCGTTTTACTCAGTATGTTAAAGTCAATTATTTATAGGTTTAGACAATACTTTCCAAAGACTTTTCTTTGGTCTTTGACTACTGTAATATCCCTTTCTCTTTTAGCATAACTACAGAAAAGAGGGCAGTGGTAGGTCTGGATCATTTCCATTTCATATTCTTTAGGTATAGTTATCTTAGAACACCATTTCAATATGCAATTCTTACAAGAAGAATTACAGAGACAGCTGGTGCAAGTGTGTAAAGAACACCATTATACTCCATACAGAATGGAACCATGTCTTTCTGAATAGTGAGAAGTAGGTACCTTCAAATCAGCACATTGTTCAGTTTGTTTTGAAGCCTGATCTTAGAGTGAGTCTGGGCCCTGCCATCACCTTAAGCATGAATTTGAGTTATACTTGTCTAAGATCTCTGATCCTCAGCTTCCTAACCCTTAATAGAGGATTTTTGTAGAGCTGGCTTGAGAGTTAAATGAAACAAATTAATCTATGGTTAATATAATATTTAATCTATCATTAACACTCAGTGTTAAATTAGTGAACATATTTGCTATCACTATCAATCACTGATTTTAATCAAATACTCTGAGTTTTCTGTCACCAATGATAATATAACATCACATCTCACCTTAGGCTTATAAAACTGCCTCTTTATAAAAACACTCTTTAGAAACTCAATAAAACAGTAAATAAACTTTCATCTTTTTGTACAAAACACAAAGACAGGTTTAGGAGGAAATTTTTCATATAATAAAGGGCGATAGAATGAGCAATCTAAACTACATTCCCAAGGAATTTCATCCTGTCCATAGTTGTCTCAAAAGCATCATATTCATAATCATGGTGCCCCCAACACTATGTTGGCCCTTTCTTCAAATCTCTTTCCACCAACATGGATGAAGGTCATTCTTTTGTTTTCATTTGATTTGGACATGAGGGACAAATTTCCATATTACTTTTCTCAGTGCTAATTATGAGCCAAAGGAAACCCAGAACGAGGGAATACAAATCACGTAAGGTTAACCTCATCTACAAAACACTGCTCATTTATCCTAGTTTATCCAATTTCATTTTCAAATGCTCATATCTGTTCCCAATAAAACACTTACCATATGATTGAAAGTTCAAATCGATCTGAATGCTGCAAGAAACAAGCAAAAAACCCCAACAAATGTAGTAAAAGAATAACCAGTGCTTTGTTCAGCTTCCTGAGTTGAGCTGTGAGCTGATAGAATCACTGGATTACATATATGTGACATGGGGTGGTGGTCACCTATCAACAGCTCTCTTTTGGAAATGGTTTGTGATCCATTAGGACAGATTAGAAACAACATGAATTGCAGAAGGATTTTAAGTAGGAGCCCAGTCTGGACATTGGCAGCTCAGCACAACTCTGTATCAAAAAGTAATTTTTTATAAAGGGGTCTGGTGATGTAACTCAGTGACAAGACCCTGGTTCAATTCCTAGTATAGCCAGAAAAACAAAACAATGTGAAGCATAAACCTCTCAGAAGTAAAATTTGTAATATGAGCAGTCACCATTTAGTTAGCCCCTAGTATATCCCAGAGCAGAGGTAAGATCTTTAAAGTCAGTCTCTTGTTAAAATACTATTATTTCTCAATAAAATTGAAGTTGTGCATGCTTGCACTTTTATAACATGAGCTCTTGAACTTAAAAGAAAGTTCTTATGGCTTTTATCTATTTAATTCTTAATTTATTCATTTATTATTTATTATTGTATAGTTATCTACTACAGCCCTGGGAAATGGTGGTGAATATCAGAACAATCTACTGAACTCAGTTTATTTTCATTAGAGTTGAGGGCAAATAGACACATAAATTCAATAGCAAAACTGAAGTTTAGAAATCAAAACTAAGGCATAGACAAAGATGGGCCAGGATGAAGGGAACACCCAGAATAGCACTAAAGAAGGAAATGACTGCAGAGCAAAGTATTCCAAATGGAGGAGACACCCTGAGTCAAAGTTATGAGACCCTCATCCCTGAGAAGCGGGGAGAACAGATGATGTAACATAGCCCGTGGCAAAAGTCCACCTTGCTTCCTTCCATGTTATGGATGAAGAAAGTTAAGTTCAAAGCGCCGTGTTTATAGAACGAATTTCTTTATTCTAACGCTCATGCTCTCCTGGATCACATCTTTTTTCCTGCTATTGTTTATGTAAACTTTATCTTTCTTTATATCTTCAGTTCATCAATTTAAGATAGTTCTGCTTCTTGGCATCTTGTCGCATCAGCAGGTGCCGGGAGCATAACGTCCACTCATTCTCACCTTCTGTTTTTCCTAAATACAAAGGTGCTGAGATTGGGGCAGAGTTTACTTTAACTTTCCTCTTATCTACAGACGTATCTGTGTGAAGATTCTAAGAAAATAAACTGTCTCTAAGCCTGGAAAGCCAGTTGACAGAATATATTTTGGGAGAAAAATGTTATATTTTCTATTGTTTTGAATAATAAAATTCCATTGAAATAACTGTATAGTTTTTATAAAAGCAAAGGATCACCAGCTTTGTTAAGATGATGTATCATTTGATGTCCATAAAATTTAGGTGTAGTAAAATAGCACCTATGTATTACTCCATCAAGAAGACTAGATAAAATATATAAAGAAATTATTAAAGAAATATCAATAGAGGCAGGAGCATTTGATTTTTCACATGTGTTTATAGCTTTACAATTCCAACTTTACAAATCCAAATACTCTAATGTAGTTATTTATATTTCCAAACCTGGACTTTGCTTCATAAGCTAGTAATACCAATTACCTTAAAGGAGAAACAGCTAAACTAAATCTATTACTTCTGTCTTACTCTACCCTTATTTAAATCTGATTCTTCATTGTGGAAATGCAGTTATTTTATTATCTAAATAAAGTGGACATAGTTTTCCAAAAATGAGTCACATTACTAAGAAGCATGTTTTCAGCTCTTACTAAATTTAGTACAAAAAGGATGGACTTTTCAGTACATTGTTCAAAATTCATTAATTTGGAAATGGACTCAATATGATTTATCAAAAAGTGAATATATTAAAAACAGAGAGAAAGAAAAGGAAGAAGGAAGGGAGGAAGGGAGGAAGGAAGAGAAAGAAAGAAAAAGAAAGAAAGAAAGAAAGAAAGAAAGAAAGAAAGAAAGAAAGAAAGAAAGAAAGAAAGAAAAAGATGAGATGATGTTAGGGAGGCATTGACTGGCATACTTTTCAGGGAATAGTTTATGATTAATTCAGAATCTAGCCTTTGTCAAAACACTTACAGTGCAAAATTGCCAGGCTTTAAATAAATGATTTAAGTGAACATTTGCTTTTATTTTTTAAAAATGGAGTAAAAAAAAACCAATATTGACTAAACATATTTAGATACAATCTAAGAAAAATGGAGAGAATTTGGGTTATCTGTCTTGAAAACATAAATAAAGGCAGTAAAATGTTATTTTAGCAAATTGAGAATGCATTGGCTTACCAAGTGGATATATATTTTGGCTGAATTTTTAATCCAGAGCCATAGCAAATACCTCAAAAAAAATCACTGTCTATAGTTTTAAATATGTAACTTGCCTTTAACATTGTCGGAATTAGTATCTGAAATGCCAACAAAGATGTTCTTTCAAAAACTTTAAGAAGGAAGGAGGAAGAAAGAGAGGACAGAGGAATGGGAGAGAGAGAGAGAGACAGAGAGAGAGAAATTTTTTTTCCTACAAGTCACATGGATGTTACATGTCCTCTTTTATGTGCAAGAAGATTAATCCTTCTGTCTTAATTGGAAATAAGAGGAAGGCTTGCTATGCTTTCATACTTTAAACAGTAATTAAAACATAAATTGCATCTAATTCCAGTAAAGTTTATTTATTTTTTATCTACAGGGTTGTGCTTTGTTTTTCCAAGGATTATTATGAGTAAGAGTCATTGCCTCTCAGGGCTTGGCAAACCCCAAAGTTATGTCTCTCTTTCCCTCCCTTTCTGTCCTCTTTCTTTTTTATCTCCTGCTCTGGCTCTTTCCCTTAATTGGCTCTCGTATAAAACAAGTCTATCTGGTCAACAGTGTTGCATGTTCTCTGCTTCTAATTTAAAGCATGGATGAAAAGTGGATTTTTTTCTTCCCTTTTTAAATAAAAAATAACGAACAGTACCCGAAGTCAATTTTGTATAGTTCTTGGTTTTTATCAGTGTGGATGAGTGACCTTCAATTACCAAAAGGGAAAATTGTTTTCCTCTACCAAAGGTTAACCAGGATGACTACTGTGAGGAACTGGAGTAAGAAACAGAGAGTTTTTAATACACACTATTTTCTATGGAACATTCGTACTTCTAGGAATGGTTTCCAGATGAGATGGCGTAAGGCTAAAAATTTCGAGGGCCCCCAAATTTTGTAAATAGGCTTCATGAGCCATTCAGTGTCAGCATTTTCTAAGGTAGCCCTGGGCTTTCTTTAACTGACCTGCAGAATTTCCCATCTTGTTTTATCAATTAGAATTTTAAAGTCTTAGTCCAGTTCATTCCTTTGTTGATGGAGATGCCAAAGGCCAAGCTCAAAGGTTTTATTCAAGGTCACAGATAAGATTTGAGAAAGTCAGTCATGCACATAACCTTTAATGACAGTCCATGTCTTCATTCCTCAAAAATATATTCATCACTTACTATGTGCAAGATACTATGTGAAGGCCTAGGGTGTGTAAAGAAATACCATCATCAAAAAATAGTTTTTTCTTCCCGGAGATATGTGATGTTTTTTCCATTAGTCATTGGGATTTTCCCTCATTTCTGTGTATAGTTCTGGAAATTATAAGTAAGAAATGTCTAAATTTACAGACTAAAAATTCTTCAATATGAATTCAAGTGTGGGGTAAATTGCATGGTATCTTATATCAATCAGTAAATTCTTACTACTTTTATTTGCTTCATTTAACCATTGTTTTTTCTGACATATTAATTTGGTTCAAAAGTGTTTATTTAGTGTTTACTTATTTTTCAACACAAATATCACACAATTTTCCTCATATATATGGTGTGTCAAAAACCAGAAATGCTGCTCTTTAACTTTTGATAACTCTATGGGTCTAATACACCAAGCTGTGCTGATCACTGATATTAAAAGGCTTTGAACAGAGCACTGTAAGTGATCGCAATTCACTAGCGAGAGTCTCTGAAGCAGACAGGGTTTAACACTGCATCTCATTGGGAGCACTGTGACAGGAGCCACTTTTGTAACATATCTGTGATGCAGCACTGATATTTTCTGCAGTGTAAAGATGTGAAACTCAGGACTAGAGAAGCAAAAAGATCACTTGTTCCAGGCTACAAAGGAAGTCAGTGACGAGGGCGGAGGTGGAGGCCAGTTCTGCCTGTTGAGAAAATACCAGCTCCTGTCACGACATCAGAAAGTGATAAGGTATCTGTGAAGTGCCACACGGGGGTCTCTGGCTTAAAGAAGGTTTCTCATGTTTTACCTATGGCTTGAGAATGGATAAAACAAGAACAATGGTTTTGCTTCTTTCAGGTCAAATTATCTACTTTTAAAGGCAATCTAAGTCAGGTAAAATGACTAAGACAAAGATCAGCAGGAATTCTGGCAAAACTTGCTAATTCCTTTGGAAAACGATAATATTGGGTATGAGACTAGATCATCTCTTCAGGGCTTACGGTCCACAATTTCTGCCTGTGGAAATTCTACTAGTCCCTGGAGCTCCGTGGTGATGGCAGCAGTGCCCCAGAATCGTCCCCTTCGATGATTGAGAATGTCTCCCACCACAGCTTTTTGTAGTTCCACAATAACATGGTTTTTAAAATCCATGCTTTACTATGATACTGTAGCAGTGTTGGATGACCACATCGGTGTAGTCTGTGTGACTCATTGATTGATACAGTCTAATGAGGAAGTTCAGACGATTGTCATTTACTGAACAAACGGTTTCTAAATGCCTGGTGCTGTGTAAGTCTACTCAATAGTTTTTAAAATATCATCATGCATCATTTAAAAAATGATAAAAAAACAAAGTTACTTAAAAGCAAAGCAAATAGGTGGTGTCTTAGTTACTTTTCTTGCTCTGAGACAACATACCTAGCATCCAAAGTTAGAGGAAAGGTTTATTTTTCTGTCAGTTTGTACAGGTTTCATTTTGTGTTTGTTTGTTTGTTCTTTGAGATAGGGTATTCCCTGTATTCTCCTGGTTGGGCTTGATCTCAATATGTAGTCCCAATGCTGGGATTACAGATGCGTGCCACCACACCTGGCCCTTGATAAACCAATTCTAATGACATGGTGTTTTCCTCCATTAAGAGCTGAGTAAGTGAGTGGTCTGGTTGGAGATTCCCAATCAAATACCCCACGCTTATTGCTATGATCGGGAATGGGTCCTTGTTTTCAATGAAGGCCCCATTATTACCTCATTAGTTCACCGGGAGCATTTATTGAATGAAATCCTAGATTCTTCCGCATGAAGAAATTATTTTTAGTTTTGCATTTCACTTTATGGAACTGACCAGAGTTTTACTCATATCTTTGTAAAATTAAAACTCCTTTGCGGACATTTGAGGTGGAATTCTAAGAAAATGCAGCTCTCTTTCTGACTACTGGTTTTGGCATGCAAGGTAATTGTTATACTGCTTAGATTTATCTCCTCCAGAAATGTAATGTGCTTAGGATTTTTGGCTCATTGCATACAAAATAAAAAGAGATCATTTAATTTGAAGAATTTCAACCACAAAGTTTTTAATTCTCAGAAATAGTGGTCTCCAAATGTTATTTAAATTTTACCCCATGCCCACTGTAATTGGTTTTATTTTCAGAAATACTACAATAAGGAATTCGAAAAGAATTCACTGAGAAAATGGTGTTTTGGTTTAGCTCTGAGAAATGACTCCAGTTAAGTAGGCTAGGAAAGAGACAGTGAGAATGTTAATGATTTTGATTTTATAAGAATTGCAATAGGAAATGCAAACTTTTTAAGCAAAGGAGAAAATTAGGTCTACCTTTGATCTGAATCTTTGAACATACTGTTTTGGATGCATTGGTTAGAACTGAATGAAGGAAGTACATTTACTAAACCAGATAGGGCAGAGTAAAGCAAAGTGAATGAATGGGAGGCACTTTGGAGGTATAGGCAAAGGATTCTGTGAACCAAAAGGAAAATCAGTACAGATCATTCCTACACCTTTGATGAAGACAACTTGATTGCTAGTGGTATCACAAATGAAGATGGGAAACTATGGAACAAGCCCAGATTTGGAGGAGGAAGAGATCGTGAATTTGTTTTTAATACTTTGGTTTTGAGATACTTTTGAAATGATGTATTTTTAAAATCCATAAAAAAATACATACCCTTTGACCAAACTCGTTCCAGAGTTCTATGACTCTGGAATATAGCCTAAAAAAATATTGTAAAATATGAGAAAACTAGTGGCTAAGAACATTCATGGCAATATTTTTTATTAATAGAAAAACTGAAATAAAGTTAATGTCCAAAAACTGTGACTTTATTTAATATACTTTTATAAACTTATTAAATGTAACATCATTTTCCTACTTAGGTGGTTGTTTTAAAAGCTATTTAGTGACACCTAAGACACCAATTATATAATGTTATATATAAGCAGTTAAAATGCACTGCTTAAAATTATAACAATGTACATGAAATAAGCAGACAAAATAATAAATTGCTTGATAAATGTTACACTTAGAGTTGTGCTTATATATTCTTATTTTAAAACTAGTAACATGCTTATAATATTGATTTTTAGTTTCAGATTTAGGTGCAAGTTTTTTTTCAGAACTTTAGTTTGTCAGCTTATCTGTTTATTTAAGTTGACAGATGAATACCGAAAATATAAATGGTACATATTAAGGAGAAATATATACAATTTAAAAAGTTGTATACACACACACACACACACACACACACACACACACACATGATAGGGTTTAAATTAGGATAAATATGTTTATCTCCTCAAACATTTATCATTTCTCTATGTTTAAAATTACAAATCTTTTCTTCTAATGTTTCAAAACATACTGTATGTGTTATCTGAAATCTCCCCTTGTTGTACAACAGCTCAGAGTACTTGCTTCTATTTCACTGCAAGTTGGCACCCAGCCACCAACCTGTCTCCATCCCTCCACCTCCCTCAGCTCTCCCACTTAGGTGACTCCCATTCTACTCTCAGGTTTTATGAGATCCACTTTCCAGATTCCACATGAGTGGCATCATGGGGGTTTAGTCTCTCTGTGTCTGGTTTATTTCACTTGAATTTCCTTCATGGTGTTGCTGCAAATGACAGGATTTTCATCTCTTTAAGGATGAATAACATTCTTTGTGCATCTGCACTACATTCTCTGCCCATTGAAAAGCCAGTGAAGGTTTTGGTTGTTTCCAGTTCCTCACTACTGTGCACAGGGCTGCCGTGGAGGCAGTAGTGTGGTTGTGTCTTCCACACGGTAATTTCATTTCTTTTGGGTGCAGAACCGGTAGATGGACTGCTGGATCCTAAGGGAGTTCTACTCTTAAATTTTTAAGGATTGTATTCCTTTTCCTAACGTTGTAATGTTTAATACTGGTAACTTTTTGCCCAAGATTTTTATTCTTCCAACGCTTAAGGTGTTGATTTTATGCCACTGAGGTGTAGATTAATCTACTTTACACTTGTACACAGGCCAAAGTGTCTTCATGCTAAAAACAAATCTCAGCTACTTTTAGTTCCACTTAGATTAATTCTGTTGATTTTTCACAAGGGAGATAAACATGGAATTCTCATAAATTAAAAATCTGAGCTCTGTATACTGCATAAGCTTTGGGGCAAGGCATTGCATCATTCAATGCAGCAGTCCCAAGCGAGACATGTGTCCAATTTGGAAACCTTATATTTTGTAGCTGTAAAGAATTTGAAATGAAGGAATACGAATAAGGAATTTGAAATAAATAATGAAGAATAAATAAAAATCTGAACTACATTTTAAACTGTGTGGTACTTTGTTATACTAAATGAGAATTTGACATTTTAATTAATATTGTGCCTTTAAATTTACTAAATGAAATACTAATTCAACTTTACTGCTATCTTTCCTAAATTAATTAACACCAAAGACATTGTTTTTTTATCAATTAGCATAAATAGTTTATTATTGTGAATTTCCATTCTTTAGAACAGATATTTTAGTATAATAAAAAGTCATAATGTTTTTCCACTTTAAATGTACCATCAATTTTATAGTCTTTGATAAAATAACTTCACTCAAAACTGCAGACATAAAATTTTAGTAAGCTTTCATAAGCAGTTGATGTCACATAACTAATTATGAAGACAATGACCCAGAATTGGAAGGTTATTGTGACCGAGGAACATTTAGCAATTTATAGAGTATAAAATAGCAAATTCAGTCTTTAAGAAACATTTTCTATATTTTTGTATAAATGCTCTAAGTGTGATGTCTTTTTCACACACATGCACAAAGTTTTAGTAGCCTTTCCTCAGAGCAGGGTTCTCTGGTCAGTGTCTCGAGTTTCCTACACAATGTTATTAAGAAGTGTCCTGTAGATTGACCCAAATAACAAATACTGAAGAATGTGATGTGATCTCTAGACCCCATTCCCTTGAACCCAGGGAGAATAATTGTTAATTGGCCAGTTGGTTATTCAGTATATTTCAAATAATTGATGGACCAATGAGTTAAAAGCTGATACTATTATGTATTACATATGTATCAAAAATCTGAGTGTCTGATCACTTCTAAATTGAGATTATCTTGATGCACTACTGATCTAGACAGTACGGCAGCCCTAAAACGTCAACATGATTACTGATGCTTACAATGCAAACAAAGAGGCGGAGGCTGAGGAGAAGTTAGCAATACCGACTACAATAGTGGTAAAGATACAATGAAATTCAGCTACTGACCCAAGATTCTGCATTCTATAATTACTAGTGCTGATCAAAATTATGAAAACCATGTTAAAATATAATTGTAATGGGTGAATGCTTTGGAATTTGTGGTATAATACATTTAAAAATTACTTGTTAATTGGTTGACTAAGGCAAATAGAACATACTTTCCACTTCTCCCTCTAACAAAAGGCGTAAATTATGAGTAATTTTAACAGTACAATTTAATGTTTTAATGATGATCCTCCAAACCTAGAAAAGTAACTTGACCTTGATATATTTAAATTATATTTTAATAGATATTAAATATTATTTGTTATTCAAATTTTAATTCACATAATGCACATGTACTGATAGAAAAACTGATCACAAAGTTGAATACTCAAAAATAAGGCCTACAATATTTGATAGTTCTTTAAGAAAAATAGAGTTGTTTTAGTTAGTATTGGAGTTCCTTCTTATTTCCTTACTTCGTTCATATATGTGTACCAATTTTGTAAAATCAGTGCTATTTCATCAATCTCTTCTCTACATATTTTACAAAGCTAAAGTCAACTCATTTTAACTTATTTTAGCAATTTATTTAAACATTATGTCATGTGTATGTTGTACATTTTTTCAGTAAATGACATAGCAGGCACATGACCTGTAGTCACAAAAAATAATTTGCTTAATTTAAAAGTATTTTAATGTACTTACTTGAAGTAAAAGAATATGCCGAGTGATATAACCAGTGATGCAATAGATAATCCATGTCCAATTATAGTCAGGTAAAACAAATTCAGTGCAGTCTGTAATTTGCATTAATAAATAAAATTAGACTATTAAAATATTATACATTATCTATCACGGTACCTGCATAAGACTAAAATGGAATTGAAGTATTCTGATTTTCAAAACATCTGATCTTGAGAGCCTTTCAATGATTTCCTTAAAGCCAATAAATACTTGAATCCAATTGGAATGGGGGGTATCAAACTTCATAAAGCATATGCCTTTTAAGAAGTTGGAGTCACATATTAAACCTATGAAGTATTGCTTATTGGTCTTGGTTATATGATACATGAAGCTAGAATTTTATATTTGAACTCAAATACTCCTTGATAATATGCCTTGTTCATACTTAAATGTCAGCTAGAGTTCTCTTTCTCAACTGGATTTCCCTTTGTCTTTTATCTATGTATATGTTTTACTATGTTCACTTATCAGATCCTATGATCTGTACAAATGTTTTATCTTTTTCCTCTTTCCTGTTTTTCTGTTCTACATTTTTTAACCTACCATTGTGTGGTATATTTTTGTATTTCTCTTCTCATACTTGTCTGAATAAATAAGGCATATATAATTTATAAAAATGATACCTGGCAGTTATCAAGAGCTTACTGCCTGCTAGTCTTTTGACTCATGGAAGCCATTGTGAAATCTATTGCATTTTGTACATGGATGGACCAAGCCAAAGAGACAGTAAATGTCTTACCCAAGGTCACATAGTGGATATAAAGCAGAAACAGGAAATCATATCCCAGGACTCAGTTTTAACCACTGTGACAAATTGCCTGAATATAAATGCACAAGTGCAAAAACATGCAGGCATTTTTTTGACACTTTCTTATGGTGAGCAACTCTAATTTAGGGCCTTATGTTCAAAGTGGGAATATGAGTGAGCAATCTCACTTCCAGTCAGAATGGAAGGTTCTCCTGAGGGACAAATTGAACTCTTTAAGCCTTACTGAGCTTATCCTGTTTATCTAAGCACAACTTCTGAAGTAATTCTAGACCTCTTCCAGAAGAGAAAGTTATCCCTTTCCTTACACTTTTAAGGTATGTTTTCTTTGGAAAATCTGACACCCCAGTTTTGAGACATTGACTTGTAAATACCCTATTACTTAACAGATGGCTTTCTCTGTGTCATGATGGAATCAGTAATAATTCTTTTCACACATATTTTTCATTGTTCTTCTCAAATTATATTATGAAATGGTTTTGTAACAGAATGGGAACTGACAAAATTCTCTCTGATATTTAATTAGAAAACTCATGGCTAAAACAGATTGTGTAAATTGAGTTTCATTTCACGGAGACGACACACCTTCACTTTGTCGGGGGTGTTAATATTGCACTGGGTGTAGTTGGTCCACGTCCTGTTGCTTTCTGGGTGTCTAAACCAGTTTCCATCTTTATTACAGATTTTGGTGACTTTCTCTGTAAAACGAGAAAGACAACCATTAGTTCATCAGCCTAGGGGTGACTAAATCCATGTCAAGGAGATTTGTATGGAAATTTCTGCTTTCACCTGAAGGATCAAAATCTTGAAAGTAATCAGGGCAGTGCTGCATGGATTCGGTTCCTGCCGCCACGTCACTCCAGCAGAGCCAGCCATCCCATGTTCTGTTGCAGTAAATGCCTGAAGGGGAAAGGAAAATGTGGGGTAACTCACTGGTCCCATTGCACAGGAAGACATCTTTTTAAGGGTGGCTTCTTACTGAGGTCGAGTACAGACTATCTATTGAAAATGAAGATATTTCTAGCTCTTCCTTTTCTCTTCAAGTAGAATGCTTAATAGCTTCACACATCTCTCCAACAATGAGGAAAAACCTTTTACATGAAAAATATAAGTGAAGTAATGTAGACACACAAGCTTCACTAGTGCATGGCATCTTGTGTATGAAAAACATAGCTGTATGTATATCAAAATAAAAGACAGACAATAGAAAATGAGAGCAGAAAAATTATTTATTGTAATCCAGATGGAAACTGTACTTGAATGTGTCCCTTGACTTAGTACAATTGCCTTACATGTTTTGTATGTTCTTTGGCCTGTTCAGCTGGTTGTTAATCTATGTATATGATAATTAACTTTATAAGTTCTTATAAGATAAATAAACAAATACAATGCTGGAAAAATAAAAGGAGGCTGGAAGAAAGTAAAACAATAAGACTTGAAATGTGTTATGTGCACATACTAACTCCTTAGAGTGAAGATAATTATGATATACTGCAAATATGTACTGCTAAAAATTAGAAAAACTTTTTATTAAGGGGCTTTTTTAAAAAAAAAAATTATGTTTTGGCACTGAGAATCAAACTCAAGGCCTCACACTTGCCAGGCAGGTACTGAGCCACTGAGCTACATCCCCAGCCCTAAAAAAGCTTTTTTTCCAACATAAAGGTTAAAAATGTGCATAGCTTTTTAAAGGCATAGAGAAACTGTTTATTCTTCCAATATTTAACAGTCAGTGATCAAAGAAACTTTATAACATTTTTAAAGTAGAACCCTGAATGCTACCTGAGATATGTACTAATTTTAATAGATTGACACAGCAATCTTGAAATTAAACTAGCCTTCCTTCCTGAAAATAGAAAAAAGTCCTGATGGCTTCAAACTCTAAATCACCAGAATTTTTCAAAAAGCACTTCAGATCAGATAATCACAATTTTCTCTCCTGTGGCTTTTGAGAAGTTAATTTGCAAATACATATTACTTAGTAAAATAAATTTTGTGATTTAGCAGAAAAATCGTCTTAAAATAATTTTGGAAAACATTGCAAACATACCCAATCCCTGTTGGAAAAACTCTAATTAACTTCAACACTGGCAGCATGACAGATTGTAAAGTATAATATATTTCCAGTTGTGTTTTATAGCATCTAGATAAGATATGAGTAGGATTACATTTTTAAAATTTATGTAGTCAAATGAATTTCAGAAAAACAAAATTAAAATAAATATTTTATTTTAGAACCTCTCAAAGACTTTCTGCTATATATATTTATTACATATTACACATAGCCAGAAGAGATTAATTCAATACTTTATACTAATGATACTTAGATTTTATTGGAATAAAGTGAAAAACTCATTAGTTAAGACATCTGTTGTCAGTGCATTTTGTGCGTGGATGGACCGGTTTGGATATACTGAACTGAGTCCCTAGTACTTTAATTACTTGATAATTTAACTCCTGTTGACCTAAATTAGATAATTTGTCATTGTTCCACATATTTTAAATTATCCCTTTTTGTGACCAATATAACAAAAATACAAATGGACTTATAACATTTAAATACTTCTCCAAAAGTTGTCCAATTACATTGAGTTAAATTCAGTTTAAATTTGTTCAATGTAAGAAAAAAACTTTTTTTCTTTTTCAAGCAAAGTCATTTTGATATTTATCAATGTTAATTTTCTAACATTTCATTTATATACGGTTTAATAAAATGTCGATTACTTTTTGAAATATTGTAAGGTTCTTTTCCTCTGGTGCTTTAAAATTAGAACTACCTAAAAGTCTCTATTTTTCTTTGTTTCACTATGGAAATTATGGTTTATATTTTGAAAATGACTTTTTAAGAGTTGCTAGATAAAATATAGGGAATATTTTTGTTTTTGCTAGTTAAGGCCACCCTATTTATGTTACTCATCTTTACAGCTTCAAAATCTAAGCAAATCCCATGACTTAGTACTTCTTCCATAAATGTTAGGAAGACGAAAAAGAGAAGATATCAAGACAGGCAGAAACATTGGGACTTCCTTAGCTTTGTGATAAAATGTACTATAAAATGTGAATTATTACAAAACTTACATACTGATCATTTTATTTTATAAGTGCCTGTCTAGCAGGTTCTAATAAAATAAATCTAAAATTGGCTGATGGTTAATTATCAGTCTTAATTTCAGACTTGTTTCTTTGTACAAATTTTAATACTATTTGATGTGCTTAATATCTTTAAACTATAAGTAGTATTCTTAAAAGATAGTATCACTTATTTTATTAGATTTCCCTCAAATAATTGAGATAAATCATGTCATGAGGTATTTTGATAAATAATTAAAACTGCACATTTACAAGAAATCAAGCTACTAATTCATTTTTAAGAGTAGGCCAAAGTAACAAAGTGATATAAAGGATAATTTTCTTTTAAAAATGTGTCAGATGCATTTTGAATGAAATAGTCACAGTTACCTTCTGTCTGTGGAAGGGGGTCCTGCATAATTTTTTGATAACATTCATACTGAGCAGTCATGATTTTATTTCGCGTCACCCTCAAGTGCATGGTGTCATTAGGGTGTTCTTCGGGTTCCTCTGTGGTGATACCCTAAAGGGTTAAAACAACTTCAGAACTGTGCAAATACCTTTGCCAAAGGTCCTGTCATGGTGGAAAACAGCAAATGCGGGTTTATAATAAATAGGAAACTGAGTCCCTAAGAGAAAACCCGCAGTTTGTGACGTTTGCACGGTTTAAAGGCTCCCATCGTGTTCAGTTCGAACGGCCACCTCATTGTTAGCCACAGCAGAGCTGGGAAGTGCAGTGCTCAGGGGCCTCCCATGTGGTAGCCAGCTGCCAGACAACCTAAATATGCATCCTGAGACACACACAGAGCTCTGTCCCTCGATGTTTGGCCTGCTCAGTAAGACCAGGCAAGATGCTTTCTCCTCTCCGGGAGCCTGTGCTTTTTACTGTGAAATGGCATACAATACTATCAAGGTCACTAGTGCGTGGGAAATGCTAAAAATTCATGCAAACTCTTCCCAACTCTTTGGTTGTTAAAATAGTGGCAAGTTAATTTATAGTATTGGCAAATAGAGCTTTCATTGAGTGTACCTCAATAAAGGGTTTATCAGGTTGTAAACAAATATATTCTGATTTAGTAGCGATAGTTTCTTCCACTTCTTTAATATTTACATCAGCGTTATGCTGAATGATATGAAGCTCATATAAATGTCTTTCAACCCATTTCTCACATTATTTCTCTTTGTTATCCCCATAAGCAATCATCCTTCTATTCTTTGGTCCTCTCATTCTAGATTTTCTGTTTTCTAGCAGGGAGTTAAAATGGGTAAAATCAAAATAATGATTCTTCTACTTATATTCACCATCACCTGATCACAGTTACAAATGAATTCGTTCACACTTTGGCTTTAATTTCCTAAAACAGATATCTGTTGCAGATGCTTCCTGCCCAAGTAATGATTGGGTATTTATAACGTTAATCTAGACAATATTTTTTAAAGTGATTCACTGTTTGTTTTTGCAGTGCTGGAGACCTTACTGAGGAATGCTAGGCAAGTGCGCTACCACTGAGCTTGGCCGGATGGATCAAAGCTGCATGTGGAGGAAAGAGGAGTCCTGCCACTCAAATTCCGCGTACTCAGAGAGAGCTTCTCAGATGTCCAGGACTGGGCCTACTCCTAGCCTTGAAAATGTTCAAAATGCAGAGCCTGACAGGAATGTCATTTCCCCCCTGGCTTGGGTTCTCTGCATTTATCCTGAGCTACTTTGTTTGAATCTTTGCAGGGTTTGCTTGGAAACATCACAGGACAACACTTTGTTGGCACAGAATTAGGTGAGATTATGCCTCAGTTTCTCATACACATAATGATAGAAAGGCACAGTCAATGTTCTCACTTGAAGCAGAGAAAAATGTGCATAAAACATTTCAGTAAATAAAAAAAATTCCAAAAAGTACCTGACCCCTTCAGGAAAGCAATAGATCACCTCTGAGCTGCTCTTTACCTGTTTCTCACATTCCTAGCACATACACAGAGGGGTGTGCATGGTGTACACACACACACACAGACACACACAGACACACACAGACACACACACACACACACACACACACACACACACACCTCTGCCCTGAGTTCAGCATCAAGGTCCACATATTGAATAACTGCATAAGAAAATTAACTCAAAGCACACTGCATGATTCCAAATCACCTTCCAATCAATGTATATCAGTGAGTTGGTACAAAGAAAGAAAAAGTCAGTGAACCAGTAGTGTTCTCTGAAAAACTCTTAATTCAGCATCCACAAGGCTGATTAAAAATATTTTATTTACTATGTACAACTACGTACACAGAGCCTGTTCCAGACTTTCAGGCTCTGGACACTTTCTCTGGTGCTTTGCACATTCCCAGCTTTTGTTCCTCCCTGGTCTAACTTTTGCTAGGCTTCTTCTCCTACACCAATCAGTGCACAGAAAACACACACCTCAAAAGGTAAAGTATCACTGTGCTGGTTGGATGTTTGTATATTTATGTACCCTGGGTCTACTTTACTTTTGTCTATATTAATCTTTATCAATTACAGGTAAATGGGCAGCAAAATAGAAATATTAAATTCAGAGATAAATCAGAGGAATTTACACTTACCATTGAAAAAGGAAGGAGAAAGAGAAAATACAGGATACACTTTTTCTCCATCATGACAGCCCAAATAAAACATCTATAAATCAAACTGCAAGGTAAAAGGAAGGAAAATATTTTATCAATATTTATAAAATAAGTGGAGATAATTCTCAAAAGAAAATTTCTTCTATAGCTACACAATAATTTTATTTCAAGATTAATAGTATTGTATATTACAAATATTCCAGGTTATCAAAGACTAAAGTACCAAAGAGATTTAACAGGTTTTAGGTTAATTAAATTAGATTTATTTTAGACAAACTTCTTTCACATATATTTTTAAGTAGTTCAAAAACATCCTTACTTTTTGGTCTTTATCAGAATTGCAATAAAGTGATTAGAGTTTTAAAACTGAAAGCTTTGCCTGGCGTGGTGGTGCACGCCTGTAATCAGGAGGCTGAGGCAGGAGGATTGTTGTGAGTTCAAGACCAGCCTGGGCTACAAAGTGAGCTCAAGGCCAGCCTGAACTGCATAATGAGACCCTGTCTCAAAAAGAAAAAAAAAACATTGAAAGTTTTAAGTGAACATCACAACACAAATTTGATAACATGTTTTATTGTGAAATGTGATCTCCATTTTTTTCTAAGTGTTGCTAAGCTAGTTTGTAATTCTTGGGACAGTTTCTAGAGAATGAATATATCTACATCATTAAAGTGTTTTTAGAATGTAACAGAAATAATTTTTTGCAACAGGAAATTCTTTTTCAATCAAGAAATAAATGCTTTCCTAACCTATTGACATTATTTATATAAGGTCACAGGAAAAGGAAGGTACCAAACCAAGTATTTCTAGTGATAAGCACCATCTGAGCTAATCAACAGTGGTCTCTCAAATATCATCCACCATCTTGGTACTAAGAGACAAACCCTGCTGGGTCGCAGTTCCTACTGTTTGCTTTCTGTAAGTCCAGGAGCAGCTTATGTGAATTTCCATGAAATAGCCATAGGCTATGATGCTTTTTTAATTGAAAATGAGAACAAAACTGCTTTTCAGAAGCAACAACAACAAAAACTCTCAGTAGATATTTGATATTGAATTCAGAACTTAGATTTGATTCTCTTAGGCAATTTAGTCATGATTTTTATTATTAGGCTGTTGTCCAAACAAGAATTGTCAAGCCCTTTTCTCATGAGGTCGCATTTTATTGTTTTTATCCCATGCAAGAAGGGCAGAGAACTGATTAGCACACAGAACCTCTGCCGTGCTCACCTCACCAAGACTCACCTAGAAGCAGCTGTAGCAATCCTCTGGCTATGGTTTTCTCTTATCGTAGCTACCTTGGGTTTTTATTATTAGGTGATCTTAGAAAGAACATAACAAAAAAATCAGGAAGCATTGTATTCATCTTAAATATTAACAATAAGATTGTAACAGATAAAATTAAGAATCAAAGTTTCTGTAACTCAGTAATTAATGACTTGATGCTTCAGTTTTTATTACATTTTGTCATGAAAAGATCTAATTTCCTAGTACTTACATGCACGATTGTCTGCAGACTCAAATCACATTTTCTCTTGGGTCATATCTGACATTGTCTTGAAGAATTTCTTAAAATCAGGGGTCATGACCTAAAATATTGATGGATTTTATAATAATTTAATATTGTGTTAATGATACAAAATTATTTCCATGTATACACTACTAATTATGGCATTTTATTGGGCTACTTTACATTTTAAGGTCTCTTGTTTATAATATAGTTAATAGCATATTTACTGCATGTTTGAATACAAATCATAGATATATAATATGAATACATTTGGCCTAGAAATGTATATATTTTCTGTGAGTAAATGATTTTAAGAGAGTGCTTATGCTTTCTTTGCAGAAAAATAATTACTGAATATTGGCATGTGGATTATTCCTTTTTTCATAGGAATGTGAAAATATTGTTTTCAGACATTCATCACCTAGGGAATTATATATCTAAATTTATTGCATCCATAGCTATGTAACTCTAAATCATATTGCTCTTAAAAATAAATTTTGTGGAGAAGCTACTTATCATCCAGAGTTAATAGAAAAGCCAAAGAAAAGATTTTTCTTGTTTTAGTTTTTTGTTTCCTTCGCACATATTTTTTATGAGAGTAAATGCAAATGTGGTATTACTCTAAAATGCGCCTTATCATGTTACTGCTAACTTATTAGGAATTCGTGTGGAAAGGTGAAAAATTGAAGCAGTTTAAGACTCATAGTTCAAGTTCACTCTTAAATGCAGGTTTTCACCCGGAGCTAGGAAATGATAGTGGACGGTACAGGTTGAATTATAGGCTGTGTCAGGAAGCCTGGGAAATTTCTGACTTCTGGCCGCTTTTTCCCAGGTTCCTGATTCCCATGCAGCAGAGCCTGATGAAATGCCATTTTCCACCTTTGGTTGTTAGAATAACAGTTTTCAATGCTGTGCTTGTTGGGATGTTATACAGAGTAGCTTACTGAATGGAATTTGGAATGTACAAAGATTAAGGCAAATTTAAAACATTGGTAGTTCATACCTAAAACATTGACCTTTCATGTTTTTCTGCATAAAATGTATAAATATTTACATGTATAAATAACATAAATATTATTCTATTTGGAAATCAGACCAGTTCTACAAAACAATGCTTTGATGATTTTCACAACACAGGATTCTATTACCTTTAATATGTACACGGTTTCAAAAATTTGAAGGGGAAAGTGCTTTAAATATCATGTTTGAAAGATTCCCAAACCCAACATATTTGAGAAACATCTTACCCAACATTTCTGTTATTTTTATTGCTTATCTATTAGATTTGAAACTCAGAGTTCCAAACAGCATCTTACAGAACTGTGTCTTACAGGTTACTAAATCATCCTAGCACCAGTGACTGAAAAGGAGTTCATTCAACCCATGAAGTACTTATCAATGCAAAAATATGAGTTCTTCTTTTATTCCCCACTGATCTGGAAAGCATCATATTTGTGCTGTGCGCTACCTTCTAATCAATGGGGCAAGCTTAGAGCTCAGGATTTCTCAAGGCTGGAGTCACAAGGTTATGTGATAGCTACTCAAACACACGATGATTATCTATACTGTCCAAGAAATCCAGCAATGTCTAATTCACTGGGTGATTCAATTCACTTGCTTCACCTACTCTACATGGTACCTAACAATGTTTTCCTCCAGCACATACAGAGGGTGAGTGGCATTTATGGAGGAATCCCTTCTCACCAAATGTTATTTGAATCCAAAAGGGATAGATCACGACTGGGTCTGAATGCCCTGCAAGTAGAGCTAAAAGTCCACTTAGACTGAATCTCATGTTGGGAAATGTAATGGCAGGATTGTTCTGGGGAGAAGTACGTCTAGCTGTATGCCTTGGTTTAACCTACTGGCTGTTTACAAACTTCCTCTAACTGGCTCACTTGCAAGTTCTCTCTTCTACATTTAGTGTATTCCAAATTGAGCTTTGTTAAAATTCATGTGATATTAACTGAGTAAAACTGTTAAGCAAATCATTTTCAATATCCTTCAGAATGTAATGTGTTTACCGACAACAGAGAATTACATTGTGAGATACAGCTGAGCTCTTTTACTTTGGAGGGGGAGACCGAGTAAATAATGGAAGGAGGTTAGTGATGTAGCCCGTGTTCTAAAGTTTGTTCAGTAGGAAAAAGACATTCAGAGATGAGAAAACTCTGATTTACACACTTCAGTGAATAGTAATCCATGGTGTTAGTAGTAGTTACTAACACTTTCTCTTACTAGTTGATAGTCTCACGGATCCTATATTATTTTATATTGCCTTCTCAAAATTAAACAAAGAGGAAGATGCGCTTCTACTACTAGAAATGAAATAATTACTGTACCAACAGAATAAAATATATTCTTATGTCCAAATACTTTCTTGACTTACCACAAAACTTCAACATTAAAATTTTTACAGGATTTATCTCATCACAGAAAGAACTTTCAGAAATGAAGACTGTCTTAAAAACTCAAGTAACTTTTGAAGTATAGTTCACTAGGATTAGAAATAAAAACCAGTGGTACAGTGCATAGCCTGAGCAAAATCCTGTGTTCAACTCCCCAGCAACACACAAGCAAGCACATGCGTGCACACACATGTGCACACATGCACACACATACACACACACACACACACACACACTCACCAAGCTTACTTGAAGTACAGCTGCCTAATCACTGAAGACTATGTCATTTATCACATGGATTCATTTCCTAAAACCATCAAAGATTCACCATATAAGACAATTTTTCATGCATTTATATTTTAATTTCATAAATTTAAGAGAACTAACTTATTGGTTTACTGCAGTGCAGAAGCATTAGGCTGCCATTTCTTTCTCTGTTGAAAATAAAGACATTAATAACCTGCAGTGATAATTATAGCAATGATAATGTTTATTCTACATAAAATTAGAATTTTGTTGGTACACAAAAGGATGAAACCTTACAACCTACGGCATAAAGCTTACCTTATTAACATGCTTATTGTTTTCTCAAAAATTTAACATTCCTTTATGTACTTTCTATCCATTTATTTTTCTTTACAATAATTATTTTTTGAGTTGAGTCAGCTCACCCTAATATTAAGTGTATGTTCTCTCCACAATTAAGAGAAAAATAACTTTCATGCTCTCTATTTCTAAAATACCAATTTACCTTTTTAATTACCTACCTATTTAACAAGTGTTCAAACTTACAACTTAGGCATGCTGTTCAGACTTAAGCCCCACCACTCAGACTTACGACCTATAACTTTTATGCACAGCTATATACACCTTGTTATACAGTCTCAATGTCTTTTCATACAGTATACGTTGTTTATACAGTAGTATAATTTTTGCTTATTATATTGTATAGTACAACACTGTAGTTTCGTGTGCTGTATACATTACAGTACTGTGAGTTATGCAAATAAAAGCAAAGTTATCAAGCTGAAGTTTCCTTTGACCATGTCTTTGCTCTGAATATCATTATTTACAGACCACTGTATATATAATTTTTCATTGAGCAACCAGTTCATTTAACAACCTAGTCACAGGCTTGGAACTCAGTCATCACATGAGGAATGTCTCAGATTTTTGTAAGCTTTAAGCAATAGTATTTCTTCCCAGTTATTTATCCAGTCAATATAACTTTGGCTAACAGAAGCATTTCCTACAAAAGCATATCTGGTTTGCCATAAAGTAAGCAGAAACTATGAGAGAGCAAAGCTGAGCTGTGTCCTGTCCAGTATGTTCCTTCGCATATTAAACGAGCTACATTTTGCCTAAAGCAAAGGATAAGCACTCTTTCCTACTCTCCCTATTCCACACCTGCCTGGCACATGGAAGCTTTTCTTCTGTCATTGTACATAGTCTGTTATAGATTGTATTACTGAAAAAATTTGTCACAGTATAAGAATGAGGGTATCTTTTATTTTCTCCTCTCTGCCTTTTTCTGGAAAAATCCACACCACTGTGCTTATTATCATTGCAAGTTACTAATTGTCTTTACTTCCAACAGAGAAAGAAATGACATCTTAAGGTTTTAACCCCCCTGTCTAGCTTGGAAAGTCCCTCACAATTTCAAGAAAATTAAGATATTAAGAGGCTTCTCTTTCTAAATATGTGTCACTGATGTAAGAAACTCAAACTATGCATCCTTTTAAAGATGATGTTTGGGGCTGGCATTGAGTTTTAGGCTAAACCAGTGCTCCTCAAAGTGTAGATACCTAGACTACGTGGACTAGAATCACTACCAAAACTTCCTGGAGATGGTAAAAAGGCCAGAACCTACAAAAAATGGATCAGAATCTTAGGAAGAAAAACTTGAGAATCTGTCTTTTTACTAAACACCCAAGAAAATTCTTGGCCTGTGCAATTTGGAGAAGTACAATGCAAACACATCATTCTCAAGGGGCCATGCTGAAGCCTGCATACACTTACAATTCTCTGTTCTCAGCACTGGCCAGGCAATTCCACAAAAGAAATATCAAGTATAAAGGCAGCAAAATATTGTAACATGTTCCCAGGAATAATTAATGTCACAGATCTTCCAGAGCAAGTTATTCAACTATCCACTTGAAAATACATCCAAGTTCTAGGAATGCTGCTTCCTGTGTCTGTTTGGTCCAGCAGATGAGAAGCACAGGAAGAATAAGTGAGGGCAGGCATGTGGTCCCTCTCTGGCTTTGAATCATAACAAAGTAGCTAGATTAGGAGAGCACAGGGAAACTGGTTTTTAAATACAGTAATCATCAAATTACTCGCAAAATTAATCTATTTGTGCAAACCTGACCTTCTTTTTAGGTATTCTTAACACTACCACACATATTGTGATTTTCTGAATCATTGTGAAAAATATTGCCTAGATTTTGCTTAAAGAATTTCTGAGTCATTTCATTTTGATTGGTGTCCAGGGATAAGCAATTTTTCAAGTTTCTTTGGTGATTTCAATCTATAGTTGCCTTAGGAGGTGGGAGTGCACCTCAGTGGAAGAGTGCTTGCCTAGTATGCACAAAGTCCTGAGTTCAATCCCCAGTACCAGCAAAACCAAAACAATAACCTGGAGGTATCAGTCCATAGTTGGCTTGAGAACTAGTGTTACAGACTAGTGGAACCCTGTAATAGCTAGAAGAGTGGATGCCCAAATATTTCTGTGTTCTTTCCTCAGTATGAGTGATTATAGAAGTTATTAAATTGGAACATTATCTGAAATCACCTCGGCTTATGGACAGAACCCTGATGGAAGTCCTGAGCATTTACAAATGGAGAAGGAAAGATGCAGTCAGCCAGTAGTGGGGATGCGGCAGATTAAGAGGAAGCAGAAAGAAAGGGGAAAACATGAAGAGTTTGACCCACTGTTGCTGGCTCCAGGACATAGGAATGCACATGCTAAGAGTGACACAAAGCCTCAGGATTCACAAGGATCCCAGCCAGCAAGTCCTACCACAACGATTGAGTTCTGCCAATGACTCGACAACCTGGGAAGTAGGGTCTAGCCCTGGATCCTCCAAGGAGAACAAAGCTCTTCCAACACTTTGATTTTGGCTTTGCCACACTTGAAATAGAGAAACCAGTCAAGCCTGAAGAGTTTCTCACCTGTAGCACTGTGACATAATAAAGGTGTATTGCTGCTGAATTCACAGCAGCTCACTGTGTCTGGCACAGGAGGTGCATACAAATATACCTGATCAAAGTCATATTTTCCCATCAAAGCCAAGTAATAACGTTTTGCTTGCCAACCAGCCCATCATTCCCCCAAACTTAGGAGACATTCATTACCATGCAGGATGATCACATTTGTTAGCAGTGCTTATTTCAAGTTGCTCCTTTATTGTTTTATGGCTTTAAGGAAATCAACTCAACAGTTTCCTGCTTATTTTATACTCAGCTGGAAAATGAGCACAAAACTTGATCTTTAATCTGGCTCCTTGTTTTACATTGGTAATTGATA
Source organism: Dinomys branickii (assembly GCA_004027595.1). NCBI lineage: Eukaryota > Metazoa > Chordata > Mammalia > Rodentia > Dinomyidae > Dinomys > Dinomys branickii. Next base: position 70,196 of record PVLD010003278.1, on the reverse strand, counting down.
GAATATGTGTATTAAAATCAAAGGAAAACATAGCTGACATAGCTGTGAACTCCAGCTGTGACACTTAAAATCTCTAAGCTGATTCCCTGACCTGAACATGGGTGTAAAAGTCATGGCAATTATTGAACTCTGATGTGACTTGCAGATAAGATAATTCCAAAGAATGGCCAACACAGTCAGTGTTACCTATAATTTTTACCATAACTCATCCTGTTGGATTGTTTTCCAGATTAAATTACATGATAGGTAGAAAGAACCTGCCTCATAGCAAGTACACAATGAACCTTAGCATGTTCTCTGTATCACTTGATCACTCTGTTAATCATAGCAGTGATGATCTCCACTAAATGAACCAGACAAGTCCAACATGCAGATATCAGCAGCTGGCCCAGGGTCACAAAAATGTCTGCAGCTTACTCCAAACCCAGATTCTCTGACTCCAAATGTAGAGCTCTTCGCCCTATATCATCATAACTCAGAGAAGGGAGATACCGTATTTACCTGGATATTGAAGGTTAAAAAAGGGCAAGCTATATTTGTATTTTGCTTCTTCAAATGAGCGTCCTCACCATCAGTTTGACTGAATGAATGGCCTATTTCACTTTGACTCATCATATAAATTTATACTTTTTTTGGCACAGTTCAATGAATTTTCTCAGTAGTGTTCCTTTATTTGATATTTGTGTGTTTTTATAATTTACATTAATAAGTGTCTTGACAACACAGAGTTACCGTTCTGGTAAATTACCAAAATGAAAACCACATGTATTGTATTAGTCTTCAGCTCTAAAACATGCATTCATGTAGTTATTTTAGAAATTCAGTTCATCATTTTACACTATTTATTAAGCATCCACCTTCTAGTTATGAGGGGAAACAGAAGTGAAGTCATGTGTTTGAGGGAAATAAAGTGAGATAAAAGTTAGTCTCTGTCCTCAGTAAAAATATCTATTGAGTCAGAGAGATGACCTTACGCTAATTGTAAAGGCCTAGTTCATTTCTTTTTTAGGCTCTCTCCATAGATCTATCCATGAGAGTCTAATAAGAAATGATTTTAACATTTAAAATTGGAATTTACTTCTGTGCCTCCCTTACTCAAGGAGTGTGGGTAAAGTACAGATTCTCCCAGGTTTCTTATTTGTAACTCAAAGATATGAGATAAAGTAAAACAAAACTCCACACTTTATATGAACAGAAAAAAATCAGTTTGCACATAGGAACAATTTTGGTCAAAGTAAATTAACTCCCAAATAATCTTGAGCCCAAGTATATTCTGACATTTTTCCAGCCTGGAAGGTCTTTCTCTTCTCCCATTCCCAAGGGCCCAGTAGAATGTGAGGTTTGAGCAGGAGAGGGGAAAGCTGATCAGTTGGATAGATAATTTTCTTTTGTTTAATGAGACTTACATGAAAAAGAAATCCCTCCTCTCAAAAAAAATCACATATTTTGCTTTCATTTGTTCATATATTGCCTATTTTTAGGATTAGTCTCATTTTTGGAAGCTATTTGGGGAAGGCCTAATTCTCTCTTTTGCACTGCAGAAAGCCCGTATTAGAAAGTAAACATACTTCCCAATTAGGGCCCTTGCCAGACTTCGCTGAGAGAATCTGATGGTGGTAATACATTTAGCTTGGGCTAATCCCAGTGCTCCTGGGACTGTATTTGAATAATTTCTGCATTTCAGTCTCACTGAGTTTTTGTCATGTTCATGTTTATTAGAAAATAACTACTAAGATATTTAAAAGTTCAAAGTAATAGAAATTACTGTTCATGTTGAGAAATGATTCAAAAGGGCATATATACAGCAGGGTATACAATGAAATAATAAGAAAAAATATTACATTTAATTTGCTGAAATCCTATGTGTTTTCTGGAATTTAAAAACACAAAAGCCAACTTCAAAGAATTGATTTTTTTAAAATTTCACAAATACTCCCAAGGTATTTTATGTTTGAAGTAATATGTGTATTTAATTTTTATCATTGAAGTCCATATGCAAAAATACATCATTAATATTGTACCACTGATGAATGATAGTTTTTTCAGATAGTTACTGAAGTTAGCGCAAGGGAGAGGATGATGTATAATTGGAATTACAAGTAGAGAGACTAGTTGGTTATAAATACATGACTCCCTGATTTTAAAATCCATCTCAGCCATGTACTAGCAAGTTAGATAACTTCTGTAGGAATAGTTTTCTCATCTACTAAATAGTTCCTAACCCGCAAAGTCATTGTGAAAAGAAAAGAACTTACTAATGTTACCTATCATCATTACACATTAAAATTTGTAGAAATGTAATTGAACTTAGACAAATTTTTATTTCTTTGCCAATATTTCAATAGTATTGTAAGTAGAAAATTGACATTGCATTTCAAGAATATGGTCATTTGCACCTTTAGTGTTTTTAACTTCAGAAATAGCATAATTGTTTTTCTATCATTTAAGTAGTGATGAAATTATCAAATAAAGCAGATACTAAGTATATTCCCAGAAACGACATAAATCTAGCTCACACAACCGTATCTTCCCTAAAACTGAGCCTATCTAAATTGAATATCTAACAAACATTGTGTACGCAACACAAAAATAAAGATATAGTAAAAAACATAATGCACTAACCCAATCAGAAAGAAGACATGGAGCCTGTAAGCTTTGACTTTCATGTAAAATGGATTATACCAGCCTCTACTAACCCTGGAGCAGCAACACCCAAACACCACGCTGTGTGTGGATTCGCTTATCTAATGGACATTCCAGGCCCATAGTTGAATAACTATTAAAGAGAGATAGTTTTGTGATTAAGTTTGAGGTTTCATTTTACACTCTGAAGTACATACTCAAGGGAATAATTTTCCCATTGTGGGCATGATTAGCTATTTTCCGGTGATTTCGGTCACTCTCTTTTTATTTGAAAGAGGCAAGTGGCCAGCTATCCGCTCAATTAGTTAAAAGTGGGAGGGAGCCTGCAAGGAATGTGTTGTCCTTGATGGAACACTCTCCCTCCAGGAGAGCCAATATGGGAAGAATTAATTTCTACAAGAGCTCAGAAACAAGAAATTATCTCTAACAGTTCTTTGGATTGACACTGTGCACACATTTCCCTTTGGCAAAGTCAGGAATAAAATTCTGAGAAAATATATATGCTCCTACCTAAAACAACCTTACCAAATACGTAACTTAATTTTAAATGGTACATCAAATTTTGCATATTTGTACAGTATTATACTATCACATTTTCATACATGTCTGTGTTGTGTAATGTTCAAATCAAGGTAAATATATTTATCTATCTCCAGAACCATACTCCTTATGGTGAAAACATTTATAACCCTCCCTTCTACCATTAAGATTGTCTCTCTCTCTCTTCTCTCTGTCTGTCTCTCTCTGTCTCTCTCTGTCTCTGTCTCTCTCTCTCTCACTACTGGGCAATAGGACATCAGAACTTTTTACTCCTATTTGATTATAACTTAATATCTGTTAATGGACATTAGTCCTGTCTCTCCTTCCTTGCCTCACGCCCTCTCTCCCCCTCTCATTCCCTCCCTAACAGTAATAAAATTCTTTTTCCTTTTTTTCTAGAAGGAATTGAACTCAGGACCTTGCACTTTCCAGGCAAGTGCTTGTGCCCCTGAGCTATATCCCTGGCCCTGGTAAGCACTATTTTTATGAGATCAACTTTTTAGGCTTCACACATGAATGAGATTTTATGGGACTTGTGTTTCTGTGCCTGGTTTATTTTATGTAACATAATGACCTTAAGATAAAATGTATAATTTTCCTGGAATTTTAGCTTAAGCTGCATAGTAGCCCAAGATCAAAGTTATATTATTTTTGATATACTAAGCTTTACAATCTCTTTGAAAAGAAAATGTATACAGGACTTATTAGCACACTTTGACATTTATGAATAACAGACATTCTCTTGATGCTGCCTATCTGGCAAATTTTTCCCCAATGGTAAAATGAACCATTTTTCTATTTTGAATCCATTAACTCTGCTTCAAGTGAAACTTCCCTCCTGGTCACTGGGGTAGGAAAGTGACTAAAATCTGGCAGACTAGCACAGTCATCTGAATTTGCATGGTTTAGCAGTGGATATGTTGTCCAGCCTACACCATCAGAATTCTCCATGGGACGTGTCCATCAGTGTTATCTGGGAAAAATTTCTTTCTACTGGGTAGCAAAAGAGATACAGCATGACTATCTGGCTAGTCTCATATATCCTTCTTATCATATAGAGAAAAACTGTTCAAAACATGGAGCTCTCAGTCAACAGTTGAGGACTGGCAGAGAATCGGATGACGTTAGTGGTATTCTTTAACCTGGCCATCAGTGCAGTCCACTACAATACTGAAATTCCTCATCAGCTGGAACCATTAAATTACATTTTATGCCCACACTGGTTTGAAGGTTTTTTCTTTTGTAAGAAAAATGTTTCTGACTAACATTTCAAGAAATGATGGTGTCAAGGAATGATCACTATGGAGGATTTTTAAGGAGTCTCCACGTTGCAGTCTGACTGACTGGAGAGCAGGAGTATTCTTGGGCAGGTCACTTTGCTCAGCCTCAATTTCCTTCTCTGGGAAACACAATGACATCAGGTTCCTGTCCAGCAGGTAATCTAAATATTTACAGATTATTTTCTCTGTTCACCAAAGCAGAGCACTCCTATTCATACTAAAGCATACTTCATGCCTAGCTAATAAGAGTTCAGAGCTTTTAAAATCAAATACATGTATAAAGTATTTTTTTCTAAATCCCAAAGAGCCTTAGCATTATATGCTTTTGGATGATTCATAGCTCACGTGTACCCATAGCAAGGTGGTGAATCCGAATAGCAGATAAAAAGTGTGAACACTCACAGTGTGTTAGGCAATCTTTAGATATGATATTACAAATGACAAAAAGTAGAGAAATCACATTGCTCCAAAGTAGAAACTCTTGTGCACAATCAATACCAAGAAGAAAATGAGAGGCAGGTGTTCAATCACCAGCAAAGAAAACAAAGCAGAACAAGACAAAACAAAACAAAAAAAGGAAAGGCTACTTCAGAGAATGGAGAAAGTGTTTGCAAACCCTGCGTTTGCTAAGGGACTTTCAACTAGAACATGCAAAAGACACTTACTACCCAGTAATAAAAAGACATACAACCCAGCTAAAAATGGGCAAGGGATCTAACAAGTGACCAATAAGCACTGGAAAAAATGCTCAATATTGTTAGTCACCAGGAAAATGCAATTCAAAACCAAATAAAGTGTTGCTTCCTACCCACTAGTGATGAATAATAAAACACAAAGTATAGAAAAGGGTGTAGAGAAAATGCATCCCCCATCATGCATTGCTGCTAGAAACGTAAAACGGTGTCACAGGTTTGGAAATCAGTTTAGCAGTTCTGTTGAATGTCAAGCCTTGTTACCGTGTGACACAGAGATTGCACTTCTAAGTATATACTCAAGAGAAATGAAACCAGTACATATCCAAACAAATGCTTGTACATGAATTTTCTTAGCATCATTAATCTTAACAGCCAAAAAATGGCAGCAACTCAAATATGTATCAACTGGGGAATGCATAAACACACTGTATGATACACACACATATATAATGGAATATTATTTAACAACAAAAAGACAGGAATACTAATGCCTGCTAAAAAATGAATAAGCTCTTTTTTAACGTACACAGTGAAGGCAGTCAAAAAGACAAGTATTAACCATGATATTTCTATGAAATGTCTGGAGAAGGCAAATCCATGATGACAGAGAGTGTTTCAGTGGTTCCCTAGGATCGGGGAGGACAGCCCAGTGGTGGTTGCCAATGTACAAAGACACTTTGCATGATGAAATGTTCAAAAGTCAGATTGTGCTGATAGTTACACAAGCCTGTGAATGTGCTAAAACCATTGAATTGTATTCTAGCCACAAGTGAACTATGTGTTATATGATTTATATCTTAATATAGGTGTTGTATAAAAGTAAATTCCAACAAGGGCATGTGACTCTAAAGGATGATTTAAACCGATCAGAATATCTAGTCTGTATCTCTCTTTTATTAGAGATAAATAATTCTCACATTGCAAGATAAAAAATATTGACCAAAATGTGCCTACCTTACATATAGCATAACACAGATGTAAACTCTAAACAGTTCCTACTTTGATTAATTATTTCATGTTCATAAACAACTAAATTAACTATATTTCATGTATATAGAAGTGCTTTGATTTGCAAAGAAAATACATTTTCCTCAAAACTTGTTTTCCAAAGCTACTTTTTAATCCATGCACAAAACACCATATTAAGTAAATTTTAATTCATGGAAAAATAATCCACTATATTTGGTTGAGGTAAAAGTTCTAGCCATATGCTTAGAAAATGTGCCTTAGGTGCAGATAGGATCTATAGTTAATTGCCATTTTCTCCTGATAGTGATTTCATTTTTTATACTTTTAGAGTCTTCCTTTCATTTTCTTATAAGAATCAGAAACTGAAAATTTATATAAATACGTAGATTTTTTCCATTTCTGACATTTTAATTCTTATGAAAAGTGTGAGAAGTATGAGAAATATTAGCGAGGAAAAAAGAAAGTATTGACTCTTGCTTCTATCTTGGAAATTAACCCAGGTTAGATATTTTAATCCCGATTATTTATTTTCTGTGATGTTTGTTATCAGGTGAAAAAGAAAGACAGAAGGAAGCTGAGGATGTGACTCAGTACAGTGCACTCACCTAGCATCAAAGGCCCTGGATTCGGTACTAGTAGCACAATCAGACAGAGAGGGCGGAGGAGGAGAGGAGAGGGAGAGGAAGAGGGAGAAATTATAAATGGAGGGAGGGAGGGGTGATGGGTAGAGCAATGAGAGACAGGAAGGAGAGAGGAAGAAAGGAAAGAGAAAAATTTTGTGTCTCAGGTGAATGCTCACAGGAAAGTTACGCTCTCATTTTTATACAGAACTAAATGAAATGTTTGTAGCATTAACTTTTTTCACAGTTTCTCATCTTACATCCTTTAAACATAAGGCCATCTTAGTATCTTTCAACATATTCATATATTTATTCCAATGACACATTAAGGACAGACATGGTGGTGCATGCTTCTAATCCCAGCACTCAGGAGGCTGAAGCAGGAGAATCAGGAGTTCAGTGCCAGTCTGGGCAATTTATAAAGTTCAAGGTGAGGCCATGCTAGACTGCCTAGGGAGCCTCTGTTTTACCAAACCAAACCAAACCAAACCAACCCAACCATACCAAGCCATACCAAACCAAACCAAACCAAACCAACCAAAGTAAACCAACCCAACCCAACCAAACCATCAAACCAACCAACCCAACCAACCAAGCAAAACTAAATCAAACCATGTTAACTAATATGGACCCAGAAATGCTATACTTTTTGTTCTTGGAGACAGTTAAGACACTATAAAGGAATGAATATATACAAAGGCAGATAATAAGTATTTTGAGTGATCAATAAATAGTTTTGTGTCTAATTGAAAAGATGAAATTTGCATTTCACATAGGGAAGAGCATACTGTGCCTCCCCAATGTGATCCAGTGACTCAGAGATAGAGATGACAGAAAGAAAAGAGGTCCTCACAGAGAAGGTCCCATTCTGTGCGATGTGGAATGTCCAGTTCCTTAGACCCAGGAGAGACCAGGCTTCCCACAAAGATGGGGCAGTGACTTTATAAGACCTGGTCACAAATTAAGAAAAATGAAATGGCTGGGGATGTAGCTCTGTGCAAAGGGCCTGAGTTCGATCTCTATACCACAAAAAAGGAAAGGAAAAGCACAGTCTTGGCTTGGGGACAAGGCCCTACCTGATGCACAGTCGATCCCACGAGTACCACCTCAAGAAAGAATGGCAGGGTTCCCATAATTTGCTAATCCTGTGGCCAAAAGCAGATAATAAGTGTGGGAAAGCTAAACTCTAGCATCTAGAGCAGTAGGACAGGGACTTCATTTCAGACATTAGCAAGACTAATGTAAAGATGAAGGCCAGAATCGTGGTGGTGAATCCATTTGGAAGTCTATTGCAGACAATTGTGAGCAAGTGGCCAAAAAGAAGGGAAGTGGAAGTATGGGAATCCTACGGACAGAGGCTGTGCCCGTTTCTCTGTTAAAGCCTAAATGTGCCCTTAATGGTGTTCAGAGCTGGAACTTTAGGAGGTAAGTAGATAAAATGAAGTCAGGAGAGTGTAACACACATAATAGGACCAATCCATCTCATTAAAGAGAAAAAGGTAGGCTGTGTGTGTGTGTGTGTGTGTGTGTGTGTGTGTGTGTGTGTGTTTGACTAAGGAAAGGTCTTGTGAGGATATAACCAGGAAGAGAATCCTCATTAAGACCTCAGCCATCCTTCACCCTCCACAGCTGCTTGCTGTTTGAGCCATTCTGTGTGTGCTGAGGCTGGGACCCTTAGGTGGGGATGAGTCACCGAGGGTCTAAATGCCTCAGTGGGCTCATCTGCTGAGCTCATAGCTAAATGTTTAGGAAGTGGAGAGGGATTGAAGAAGGTGGGCCACTGTGAGCGTGACCTGAAGGTTGTATTATCTTTTCCTTTTTAATGTTTGTATTAGTACATGCTACAGTCAGTAACATCCACATTCCAGCTAGGGAGCAGGTACACATACTTAACATATCTTAGTTCTTTTTGTTCCCCTCTCTTCCCCTCCCCTTCATTTCTCTCTGGGGATTCCCCCTCTCTATTTGCAAAGCAAAAGATCCATTCCCTATTTCCTGTTGTCTGTCTTTTTAAAAAAATTGTTCCTTGGGTTTTTCCTAAGGAGGAGTTATGTGACACGTAAGCATGTGTGTCTGATTTACTTAGCGCAGCATCCTCGTCCGGGGTCCTTCTCTCACTGTGCTTCCTGACTGTGAGCTAAACATCTTTCTCCACTTCCATGGATCCAGCCCTGTGTGCGCAGAAACCTCTGAAACCAACCATAAGCCATGGGAAACTCTCCTCCCTGAGGCTGCCTGCACCACGCGTTTTGTAGTCAAGGGAAAACTGATATAATGAAAGCTGCACCCAGTAAGACAGAAAGGCATACTTAAAAGAGAGACTGAGACATGTTCCTTTACAAGGACACAGGAACTTGACTAAGAAATCTAAGCCAATTTCCAGAATTCTATCGGACTCCAATCATTCATTCAAGGAATGTGGCAAAGGTGGTTAAGAAATATCCAAGTACAGGTCAGACTTTTGGAAGGAAACATTATCTACAATATTTGTCTTTAAGTTCTAGAGATCAGCAAATGGAAAGTCTGTGCCCATCTTCATAGAATGGAACTTTTTTTTTTGAAAGATATGAGGATCATAATTCATCTTTTTTTTTTTTTTTTTTGGCGGTACTGGGGATCGAACTCAGGACCCTGCGCTTGCTAGCCAGGCGCTTGTTCCACTGAGCTATATCCCCAGCCCCATAGAATGGAACTTTAAAACAAGGTGCCACGCTGTCCAGAAAGCTCTTCTCTAGATAGCCTATTCTAGGAAATGTGCGTGTGTGTGTGAATTAAATTAGAGCACGTTTCAAAACAACATTTAACGCCCTCAAAACCGTTGAGAGAGTGTGTTGGCAGCGGATGGAGGCTCTTTCTAAGGATGAAGACGGAGAAATACCAAGGGCACACTCGCAGGAAGGAGCGGGGAGGTGAGATGCAAGGCAAAAGTTAAGGCCTGGCAGGAGGTGAGGTTCTCTGGGAAGTGAGAGGTGGAAACCTGGATGTGCAGTTCAGGCGTTTGCTAGACACATTCCCCGGGGGCAGTCCGTGCACTGCTCCAAACAGCTTACTTTTAATTACTCACTCTTGTGACTGTCGGGGCTGTAATTTAAAAACGGATTTTCCAGGGCGAAAGAAGTCGCACAGGAAGGAGCTCCTTGCTGAATTAGGCTGCGCTTAAGTGAGAACTGCCCTCCAGAACAACACGTTCCCCTTGAAAAAGATGGCAACTCTACCCCAGCCTGGCTAACCTCAGCGGAGCGCTATTATCGACTCAATTGTATGTTTTTTCCTGTTGCAAAAACATGTTCCCAAAAGACTTTTAAAATAGTTTTCTTTCCTGCTAAATTGTTGTGCCAAGCACTTTTTTCTGATTCTCAGCCTTAACCGGACCAGGATGTGTTAAAGAAAAAAAACAACAAAAAAACGCCCTGTCACGCTTGACAGGGTTTAATGGGCCTATAAACAAGAGAAACATTTTCCAACCTGGCTTCCCCTGCCCTGGAATCTGCAGGCACTGGGTTTTCATCAATATGCAAAATATTCCGGCAAAATTCAAGAAGCGACACCTTTCCCCAAAATTACAATATTAGACCAAGACATCTAGAAAGAATGAAAGAAAAAATATATATATGAAATACATGTACACATATTTATATAAAATATATTCCTTATAATATATTATTATATAATATTAATATATTTATATATAAAAGAAATACATAATATATATTTATGATATATATTCATATATTTATATGTAAAAGAAAACAAATATATCAGTATTTGCCATCAAAATAGAAATACTTTCCTAAAAGAAAACAATCACGCTTATGACAGAAAATAAAACTTTTTGCGAAGTTAATAACTTAATACTAATACTCTAACAGAGAAAAATTAAATTATGCTCTGCAGGTCGTCCCAGCCATGAAGGGGACACAAAGTCGCAGCCCAATCTGACCCTTTGAGCCATGGAGCTCTGCTTCTGGCCGCAAAACGAATTGGTTTGATCAACCTTGCAGTCTTACATCTGGCAATCGGAGCAACTTCGTTGAAGATAATAGTATGCAATGTAACAATCACTGTTAATTCCTGTCATTCTGTTTTGAAACCTTGTATCATTTTTATTGTTTTTGCTTTGTTTTGCTTTGGGCTATGTTGTTGTTAGTTTGTTATTGTTTTTATTTCATTTAAAATAAAAAAATAAATTTAAGTAATTAGTTAATCCCCTGGAACGGTGTCATAAATACCTAGTATTTTTGTGTTTCTCCTTTCTCTCCCTCCCCCTCTCCCTTTTTCTCTTCCTTTTGTCTGTCTCTCTTTTGTCCCTTCTCCTTCCCTCCTCCCTCCTTCCCCCCTCTCTTTCTTTCTCTCTTTCTCTCTTTCTTTCTTTCTTTCTTTCTTTCTTTCTTTCTTTCTTTCTTTCTTTCTTGTTTTCTTGCTTCCTTTCTCCTTCTGTTACTAAAGCCTATATAGAACCACAACCATACCCTGAGATCTATCTTGGTCATTTGAAATGAACTCCATGCCCTGCTAAGATCTGTTTCTCACACTGCAAAATACTTTGCAGCACTGTGTATCTCTCTCCAGTAAAAAGCTTCCTCAGCAAAAATCTCTCTGAACTACACAAACCATGACAATCTTAAACCTGAAGAAACTTAAAAAACACCATCTACCAGGTCCTTCGGTGGAGCCTTTGCATGGAACACTCCCGTGAGGCTTTCGGGCTGAGGAGCCCGGAGGATTGCCTGAACAGGGTGCCACTCTCAGCAGGAGATAACTGTTAAAGAGTATAGCAGTAGGGGACATGAATTAGAAAAAATGAAAGACAGGAAGAGAGTAGAAAATGAGGTACAAGTCAGAGAGCAGAGGTTTCCCACATGCAGACTGTAGTTTTGGAGAAGAGCTGTGGTTTTCATTGACTGGAATCCAGGCAGCAACCTGCCCTGCATGCTTGAACTGGGTTCTGCAGCTCTAGGATGTGGACAGTGCGTGCTTCTTAAATGTGGTCTGAGGTTAAATGTGATAACCCACTATCCTCTATGGCAATATTGGAAAGTGATAATCAGCCAGGGAGTGCTGATGTCTCCCATCAGCAGAAAGGGGAGATTGGCCTCAGTTAGGAAAACTGGGATTTTGAGTAAAATGGGACATGAATATTTACCAGTGCCAATTCTCCCCACTTCCTGTAAGGAAGACTCTGTGCGTGACTGAAAGCACTGTGATTTAACACACTTGGGGAGCAGTGAGGATGCCCACTGTGAAATCATTTGTGGCGGGCAGGAGATTTAGCTCCGTGGTGCAGCATGTGCCTGGCAAGCACGACGCCCTGAGTTTGGTTCCTGGTACCGCCCACTCAAAAAATAACAACAAAAAATTTAAAATCACTTGTTTACTTATCTAAGAAAACATTGCTTTTTATAAATACAGATGGCAGCTCTCTCTCTTCTAAGACAAGTAATAAGCACCAGTGCTCAAGTCTGTCTTGTTTTGTCTTCCCCAGTCATCCTGAGGACAGTGCTGCAGAAGTCTTGTGCTCTGTCACAGACGAGGACTGAGACTTCTTTCTGCAAGGCCATCGTCCGCGTTAGTTTTTATTCGCCTAATTAATTCTGTATGAAGATGAAGGGAAGGTGTCAGATATATTACTTGCAAATGGCAGGGGGCAATTAGAGGTAAATTCCTGCAAGGGTTGTAGCACAGGGACAGAGGGACCCTGGAGGACTTCACCTTAGCATAGGAAACTTGGGAGTTTGGAGAATGGTTGGGGAGTTTGGAGTTCCTGAGTATTTGAGAACTGGGAATAATTTTTGAAATGTTCTTTGGACGCTGATCAGCCCATTACTCCAATTGGCACTGAGTAAGGTCTGTTTGTGTCTGTGGGTTTTGTGTGTGTTTGGGTCTGGAAATGCTTTAATCAATTTATCTCATCTAATATTACACATGTTATTATAAAAATAGCACCAATATGGAGCTGCGAAACAGATGGACTTATCACCTCGTGAATGGACTATCTGGTCAAAACTTGATACCAGACCACCACACCACCATCCAGAGCAGGAAAAACAAAACAAAAACTTTGATGTGTGAAAACAAAGGTTAATAAGCCTGAGTGACCTACCTTCAAGAATGATGCAAATAATCTCTTATCCTAGAATAGCTCATATATGTTGGTGTGTTACTTACCATTTTATGAAAATTGTCTATGAGAAAACTTTCACAAATTACAAGCAGAAGTGTGTGGTAATGCACATCTATAATTTTAGCACTTGGCAGGCTGAGGCAGGAGGATTACAAATTTGAGGTTAGCTTGGACTACAAAGGAAGACCTTATCTCAAAACAAAGGTAAGATAACACTAAATTTAAAATCAAACTAAATTAAAAATAAAAATTAGAAGTAAATCCCTTAAGGAGCAAAGTTGTACAGAACACCCAATTCATATTTGAAATTAAATTTTCTGTGGAAAAAGCTTCAAGAAAAATCTTGAGCAGACTGCAATTCTGTATGATGTGGAGGTCTAGTGAGGCAAAGGAAGAGGTGGATAGAAAGGTAGGAGGGAACACGGGCAACCTGATCTTTACGTATTTATGTTTATCTGCGATCTTTAGACTAAGCACTGCTTGCAATGCAGTGGTTGGTACCTAAAAGACCAAAGAATGTTTGAAAAAACATGTGGTTTGTGTGCACTGGTGGCGTGAACATATTTGTGTGTGTGTATGTGAGAAAGGGGGAAGGGGAAGGAAGGGGAGGTTGGAGAAGGAGAGAGAGAAGCTGCAGCGGACTCAGCATCATTAGACAGATAAATTAACTACATAATGGGACAATATTCTGGTCAGAAGTACAAAAAGCAAAATTTTGGAAAAAATAAAATGATTTCACCAGGTATGGTGGCTCACGCCTGTAATCCCAGCACTAGAGAGGCTGAGGCAGGAGGAGTGTTGCGAGTTACACACCAGCCCAGGGTAAAGTGAGTTCAAGACCAGCCTGAACTGCAAAGAAAGACCCTGTATCAAAAAGACAAAAAAAATTATTTCATATAATAATGCTAACAAAACTTTGTAAAGGATCCAATTACTGACTGACCTTTTAGGATTGTCTAATATACATTAATTTTTACTGTTATTAAATGAATAATTAAATGAAATCACGATCCTTGTACAAAATGTGTGCCCATACTCATAGTAGTTCATGTTATTTGAGTGCTTTACAAAGACTGGTCATTTCAAACTTCTTTCATATCTAAGGACAGTAGAGATTGGTTAGGATGGTTCGTTTTGTTCACTTGTAAAATAGAAGCACTTAAACATTTGTCAAAGGAAGCGTCTTCTCGTAATTGTGAAGAATGTTAAGAAATTAGGTGATAACAATGTAGTAATCAAAGTGGGAAGATTATAAACATTTTAAAAAACTATTTCTTTTAATTCATCAGTGGTGCATATTCAGACTTTCTCTAGGAAGGTTTTGCCTGTTAAACTTAGAAATTTGTGTTGGCGTAGACTTTTGTGTATGAACATAAAAGCAACGCTTACAAATAAGGGAGCAGAAAACCTTCGGGCATAAGGTAAGGACTGAGATCCATTGCAACAAAACTATACCAACCTCTGACATTAAAGCTTTCTTTAGCAACAGGCATATATTTAAGTAACATGCTGCATTTTAAAAATTCAAAGGATATTACGCTGAATATGTATAAATCCAGGTTCTAATTTTAGCCAAACCTGGGGATTACACGAGAGACAGAACTGAATCCCTTAATATCAACAGCAACAGGTGTGGTTCAAAGACTTCTTGCTTGTGGCACATTCTAGTTTCCTAATGTTGCCACCGCCATGTGCTATTTTAGGTTCTGTTAATCAGGCAAGCTTTTCTGACCAAAACCACAGAGGTCCCTATTTCGTTTTTTATTACTAAATTTGGAAAAATAAGGATGTTACATTAGACTCAATGTATATTTCTTCTTTAATGCTGTTATTCTGTGGGAAAATAGATTGTTATTATATCCAAAGCATGAATATCAAAGCAAATTAAGTGTGGAATTCTAAGCTAAAACAAGGAAAGTGTTCTCATTAATTTACTTCAGATTATTAATGCAAGAAAATATTACAGTTTGGAACATACTTATATACCCGTATATGTATTATACTTTTGTTTTGTCTTTTTTATTGTTTATTGGTATAATTTAGAGATGCATAATTATTGCATTCATCATGGGGAATTTGTACTTGATATGATATATCCTGATTCCTCTTTTTCCCCAACCCCCCCTCCCTTCAAACCCTCCTCCCCTTATTTACAACATTTTGATTCCATTTTATCCTTCTTCGTGTTTTTTTTTAGCTTGAGTGAGATTTTTGTTTTTATCCTCAATGCTTTAATCAATAAGAGAATAGAACAACACTCTAAGAAGTATGACAGTATATTTTATACATTACAGTACTTAAAACATTAGTTAAAAATAGAGACTCTAGGAAGAAAATAAAATTTGTTTACTATGAAAAAGTAAAATAATAATAATAATACTAACAATAATAATATTTGTAGTGCTAAGTGTCTAACCTGCAGTTTTGTCTATGCGAGGTGAGGCCCTCTGTCACTGAACAGCCCCAGGCCCTAGCTGTACTTTATGCTCCATATCTTTCTTCTAGAACGTTAGAATGACATAGAAGTTCAAACACCTATTACTGAAATGAATAAGTTAGCTCACTATAACCTTACACTAAAATCCCCTGTTCTTTCTGGACCAGACTTAAACAAAAACCAAAACCATAACACTTCGCTTGCCAGTTTATCTTTATTTTTGGGCTAATCAGAATGGTCTGGGATTTTACTGTGATTCATATACAAATTCTCTCATCTCAAAAAGGCAACCAGCAAAATTTCATAAAAGAAATCAAATAGTTTAATCACTGTGTAGGAGAATGAGACAATTTTATTCCTGTGATAAATAAATAGCAAAACCAAGGAAATTAAGGTGTAAAAATACTTTTTAAATCAGTTTAATGATTCTCTCTGTATTCCCCAGACATTCAAATATAGTCTTACAGAAATATAGTATTTACTTCTTTTCTAAAAGTGATGCAATTACATTTTAAAGGGAGTACAGATCAATTAATTCAGAGCCCTTTAGATGTTTACAACTGCATCCTGGTGAAAGTTCTGAAGTCTCTCCTCCTGTCTCCTCTCCTTCTCTCTCCTACGACTGTTAGAGTCCCTGGGAGAGTTTTGTAAAGGAATGTTTTCCATGTGAATGTCTTCAATTGACTCTGTTAATCAAATAATGATGGATAATGGCCCTGGTTTCCCAGAGAAAGTGTTTACAACACCAAGTCTCTTTCTCCCTGCCCTGGGTCATCTTTTCAAACTTACTTGTTTTGATTCAGGGAATAACCCTACCAGAGGATAAGATTTTCTCTCAGGAGAAATGAAGGCAATGTTTACTGGGATTTAAGTATATGTCAGAAAATAGACATATTCTGATTTTTTTCCCTCAAATACGAGGTTTAAATAACCTCAAGCAAAAGAATCTTAGCAGTATATATTTGATTTCATGGTCATGTAAATTGAGCATAACAGTTGTATAACAACAGCACATGCTCAGAGCACAGTTTACAAATCTTTGGGTAATGTTGTGTGCTCTGGGAAAGTTTAATTTGTTTACACTTAAGAAAAGTTTATTGAGTCACTTCATTGTGCCTGACCCTAATCTAGTTGTGAATTAAATAATGGTGAATAAAAGACTGAATGAATTTTCTTATAAATCACAACAGGGGAAACAGCTATTAACCAAAGAGTAGCACAGATTTAACTTTACCACTCAGCACAACTGTTACACAGCAAGGTGATGACCTAATTGGGAGGGTCAGGGCTGAGTCCCTGGAGGAAGTGGTGTTTCTCTTGATATTTGTAGTGTGGGTCTTCAGGGACAAGGCTGGGGTGGGGGCTGAGAGGAATAGACACCAAGTCCCTGTGATGAAAGTCATCATTGTGTATATTTAAAATGTACCCACCAACTTAATTAATTTTACAAAAAAGGACCCCAGGGCAGAATTTCAGAGAGAGAGCAGCAGGAGGTCCGTTGCAGAAGTAGGGAGAGACCTGAAGAATCAGCTACCCTGGAAGCTGTTAACTTGTGAAGGACTTTGGCCTATGTCTTAGGACATCTGCAAATGTGTGCTTCAGTGATGGCTCAGGTTTGAGTTAGAGCTGGAAGCAAAACTTAAACGGAGTGGGTTAGAGGCAGGAAAGGAACACAACAAAAACAAAGACGTTTGGCTTTTTAAAAAGAGAAGAGGTTTTAGTGGTGAGTGTAGTTGAAACTGTGGAGACAGGATTTTATTTTTAGATGAGACTGAGTT
This sequence comes from Dinomys branickii, assembly GCA_004027595.1. NCBI lineage: Eukaryota > Metazoa > Chordata > Mammalia > Rodentia > Dinomyidae > Dinomys > Dinomys branickii. The sequence goes on along the minus strand of PVLD010003278.1, from coordinate 53,113 downwards.
CAACATTTTAAAATAGTAATGGGGATCCAGTTGAGTGAAAGAGTTTGAATATATAAAAGACATCAGGAATATTAAAATCCACCCAGCCTTAAAGAACTCAGGGCATGAAGCAGCACTGGCCATCTACTTTAGAAAAGTAAGTGTTACTTACCTCTTTTTGAAAGTTAAAGAGGAAGAAAAAGGGCTGGTGACGAAAAGCTTATACTTCTGGTAGTATGAAGGTGAGAGCTGTATTCTTTATATTCCTGTTTTCTTTGCCAGCAGTGGTTGTTGAGAGGGAAGGAAGAAGAAAGGGGCTGTGGTGACTTATGGAAGGTTCCAAAGGCTTAAAAGACAGATACTGGAAGAAAAGATTGACTGAATAAACCAAGCAGCATTTCTACCCAAGCAAGAATCTGGTTTGAGTGAAGGTGGAGTTTGCTGGCTGTAGGATGAAGACCAGCTCCCCAACTCACAGGGCAAGGACTTAGAGGGCGAATAAGAATTGAGGGTCGGGTCAGAGAATGGAAGTACCATGGGCTGATCAGAGGCCCACACGGACCCTGGCATTCCGGGCCTGTGCACACTGGAATGAAAGTACTCTCAGAGATTCGAAGGGGGTGCCTGTGTGTGATTGGAAGGGGCCACAATATTTAATGTCATTTAAATATATTTTTCTGGTGCATCATAGTACAAATTTTTAAACAAAAACACCTGAAAAATATTTTGTCATATTTTCTAGTGTGCGATAAAAAAAATAGATGGCCTGAAATAATAGTCAAGTTCATTATGGATAGAAACTTTTAACAATCTCTTTTACATTGGAAACTGCTAATTTTTATGTTTGAAATATTCTCTTTTCACTTCAGTTTTCAGATATCCTCAGAAGCACTGGAGATAATGTGTTAATAGCATAAACAACAAAAAAGTCCATTCCAGTAGTCTTAAGCCTATTGAGATAAATCCTACAAAAACTGTAAGAATTAAGCATTATGCAATTTCTATAAATAACTTTATACAAGACACTAGTATAAAGGCTGAGGTTGTAGCTCAGTGGTAGAGTTTTGAAAAGCTTCGGGTTTGATCCTAGGGACTATAAATGAAATGAAACCAAACCAAAATGCAAGAACTCGTTCCTGTAAATACTATTTAACTGATGCCCGTGCATGCGCATTTCAACCACGTTGCTAATAGCGTCTGCTCTACTTGGAGTGTTCAGGTGAAATGGCCTAATCCACCCCTCTGGTTGTGCGGCCAGGCAAGGATGTTTCATCCAAGAGCATCACCTGCAAGGTAGCAAATGATGCATGATACAGTCTACTATGAAAAAAATTTGACCGAATTAAAATCTCTTAAATTTCAGTGTGGAGAGAATTAGTTATGTAATGGTGGGTGGTGTAAAGGGAAGGACGCCAAGAGGAGAGTTAAGATGTGAAATCAGTGCCAGAGCCAAGGTAAAGGGTAGAGAGAGAGTACAGCTACATATCATGAGGTTTGGTGACAGACCAGGAGAGGAAGGAGCAGAACAAGGTGAAGCCCGAGGACTGCGGTAGATCGCAATACCTTGAGTGGACAGAAAGAATCATCACATTTAGAGACAAAGATTCAGAAAAAGGGGAGGCAGTCACACGCCACAACCTGTGTGACACTGTCCTGGATCAGAGTTGAGTACCAATCTGTCTGAGATATAACACTAAGCCTTTCCTGGTTTCCAGGAACATTGCTGCATGTCCAATTTTCATTAGTAGCGATAGCTTTAGCAGGTGTTATTTCTTGACACTCAAAGTCTCTGTGGAGTACAGATGATTTTCCTTGTAAGGTGACCAAAATCACAAGAAAAAGACCTCATAGCAGGCTTGGATGAGTACCATAAAGGCGCTTGGGAGCAGGGACACAGTCCTTAGAGTGGTGTCCGACTTAATGATGCCTCTATTTCTAACCCTTTCAAGGAAGGGCTCTCAAGGAAGTCAGTACAAAAACTGTGGCTGGAGAATTGTGGCTGGAGGCTCATCTGAAGACCAGGCCTCAAGATAAGGATGCAATGGCCAGGACTGCATGCCTCCCTCAGGGATAAACAGCAACTTGCACTTATCCTATAACTAGCACTATCTGGCTCAATAAGTTCAGATAGGCATCAGTCACACATGTGGATGAGCAGAGTGTCTGAACCTGTCCCTTCCCCAAAATGCCTTCATTCTTTCCATGTAGCCTTGCTATGTGACTCATCTCTTAATTAGATCGATTTTAGCTAAGAAGCTGTACTTGTAACCTAAAGGTTGCTGGCAGTTTGACCCACCTTGTACCCACATTGCAACTTTGTTGTATAAATTACTCCTGACAAAGGGCGTCAGGGGGATCCCCACTCAGGACCCCTCCTGGTAACCCAGGAGTTATTCTTTTACCTTATCTTCAACAAAAGTCTCCTAACTTCTTCCACTGGTCTTCAGCTTCCATCCTTCATGCTGAGACCACAAACTCAGCACATTTGGCAGCTAGCTGGTTGGAAGTTATATTTCTCCTACACCATTTTGGAGGCCTCAGCAAGATAGTTGGAAGGCAGCAAGTATGTGCTTTTGTTTCACAGCAGCCCTAAATACTTAGAGTAAATTTTGGAGTGTGATTCCTTTAGATAATAAAAAATGGCATCTGTTGTTTGCTGCTTGCACCTTCTGTTGGTTGCTTGTGCCATGTTAAAAGTTGAGAACACAGATGACTGTGGTGTGAGTTTCTGTGAAGGAACAGTTTTATTTTGGGAAATAGGACTTTGTACCTTTACTTGGCATGTTTGGTTGCTACAAGATGGGTCTATTACAGACATCTTCTAGAATGGTTTTTGGCTGACAGATTGTGCAGATGTGTCTGAGGATTGGACCAAAAGTATAGGACAAGTTTTAAAAGTTCACCTCTGTTAGAGGTACATGTCAGGAAGTGGTAATGTACTTCTCTCTGCAGCCCTGAAAATCATTTCTCCCCTTTTCCATATTTGGAAGACCCTGAAGCCCTAGAAAATAAGTGCTCATCGACAAAGGCACTGAAGATAGGCATTCTGTAACAGACTACAGAAGCCCAGTCTCCATGTTAGAAAGAAATCAGAATTCCTGCACACCAGAAAGGGTTTGGGCCAAAACAGTACCTGGCCTGGGGTTTCTCATGTCACTGGGAAAGGAGATCCTCTTCCTGAGACACAAATTGGAAGAACCCTGTCTTGCATGACACTGGAGAGAGCTACTTCCAAAAGCACACACATATATGAGCCCCAAAACATATAGTTTAAAGGAGCATCTCCTCTGATTTTCTTACTCTCTCTCTCACTCTCCTTCAGAATGTTAAAAAGCAGTTGTTTGGAATCTTTGATTGTTGGTTTTCTGCTTGGCAGTATAATTGGCGCCAACAATAGTTTTGTGTTGGGCAGTAGGCTTTGCTAAAAACTTTCGGCCCACCCTGGGAGAGCTTCTGGTCTTGATCATCTTTCCTCTCTTGAGATGGTTAGGATTTAGTTCTCAAGCTCCAAAGCACTTCTCTGCTTTGTGACGACTAAATTCTGGAAGTTTCCAGAATTTCCCCTTCCCAGCAACTCTCCCAGAGTGAAACCGTCCTGCACTTGTCCCTGGGCCATATTCTTAAAAACTGGTCTAGATTTCATCTCCAAACTCTCTAAGAATAGATGTGCATATTTTAGTCCAAATAGATCAGACTTTCAGCCCTTAGGCAAAACTGGAAATTAACTCTGTTCACTTCCTCTTTCCCTCAGGAATGCCGCTCCTCCAGGTAGACTGGTTTTACAATAGCGATGAGTTCATTGGTAGAAAAAAAATTCCTGGAGACCTTTATGAGTTTAATAACTGCATATATGAGATAGCCACAAGCCCCAGACCCCAGAAGACTGCCTCTCTTTGCCATGATTTCTCTCTGAAACATGTTGCCAGGCCAGCAGCTTTTAAAAGCCTATGCCTAAGTGTGGCCTGAGTCGCATGGTAACAGTGGATAAACCCAGTTCTAGCCGCTTCCTTGCATGTCCATGTTGCTGCTGCTGGCAATGCATGGGCTAAGGGATACTTCAGATTGTGTACAGAACAAGAGGGATGCCTTCTCTCTCCTTGTTTCCTTTCAAAATGAGAAGGAACTGTCCTAGAAATACATCTGCAGCAGGGCTGACTAGTGTTGGCAGCCTTAAAGTTTGATGACACAAAGGTTACATATGATTTAGGTTAATATGTATGTTTCTGTGTGTTAAGTATACAATATCCTCCAAATGTTCTACTCAAGTTAGCTTATAGATAAACACTCAAGACATTATCTTAAATGCTTGTGGCTCCTATAGCTTAAAAGGAGGCTAAATTAAGTCACCTGGTAAGTGTAGAAGTGTCTTTAAAGTTGGTAACATATTTCTATCCAGGTTGTTAGGTAACTAAGGTAATATAAAAAAAATCAGTATTATAAATGCAATTTCTATTATTGTCCATGTACCATAAGTTAAGAATTTTCCATGGTTAAAGGTAATATATATATTAATAACTTTAAAATAATATACATATATATATATAACTTTACAAAGTATTAACTGTTATGAGTCCTCTAGCATGATTATTTTTACTATAATTAAAATGTTAAGTTTTGTATGTCTAAGTTTTCTTAAAATATGGTTTTCTTAAAATATTTGTATGTTTTTGATTAAATTTACAAAATTACATTTAAAAACAAACATTCAATATTTTACTAAAATAGTTTCTTGTGTTCTCATTATTAGGCTTTTGGTTACTAAAAAGTGAGCTTTAAGAGTTAAAGAGTATTTAAATGTTAACTTATAAAATGTTTTCAGTAATCAGTTCACGATTAATTAAACAACTAGTATCTTCGTATATGACATAACATAATTAGGCATATATATATGCATACATGTCAAGACAAGCTATACTGTGAATCTAAGCTTTAAAGTAAATGTCATAGAGTTAAGACTACTTAAATTTAATGCATATAAAGTCATTAATATGTGCTCTTTTTGTATGATATATGTTTAGACCTCAAATATACAGAATGATCAAAATTTGACTTCTCTTTAAATATGATCTAGACATTTAAATTTGATCTGTCTATTGACAGTGATTAAACAAACTTTCTTGTTATTATATAAAGTAAATACACTTGTATATTGGGCAATAAGTCTACTAGTATTCATTAACACTATTCCCTAAACTTATCAGAGCTATAAAGATGTCCTTAATCCTTTTCAATACAGTTATATAAAACTTGTAAAAGCAGTCTAAAATTTGTCCTAAGAGTACAAACTAAGTATGTGTAAAGATTTGTATATAGCTGTTGATTCAGTCAGGGCTGACTGGAGAGCAGATTTAATGCAAGATAATATAAGTATATAAGGATTTACAAGATGGGCTCATGATGGCTGTCCAACAGGGTCTGGTGAGGAAGACTGCAATCCAGTCGACGGCCTGGAGCTCAGTGCAGTGTCCTGCGCGAGCTCAGGATGCTGAAGGATCTGTAGTGCAAGGTTAAAAGATCTGGGCTGCAGGCTGAAGAGTCTGCTTTGGAAGTGAGGAGCTGACGTGCGAGGTGAAGGCGAGGCCTGGAGCTCCTCCAAAGGAACAGAAGTGACTCTTCCTCCTTTGTGTCCCTTTCACACCATGCAGATGACAAGACTCCCTAAGGTGGAGCTTCTGCCTCCAGTGAGTCCCCTCAGCCACACCCAGAACTGTGCTGCTTCAGTTTAGGGGTTTCTGACTCAAGTTGACACAACCAGTTAACTACCACAGCTGTGACACCAATCAATAGTTAATATCATGGTATATTAAATTTTATATTTGTGTTTTCCAAGTGTGCAGGCCTTCAAAGGTACAAAACCGGAAAACATCTCAACACAGTGGTGATCCATGGTGATAAACTTTTGGCTCAGGCGTGTGACTTTTTCTTGTATTTCAGCTATTTAGGATGAAATGTGCATTTCAGCCAGCCAAAGAATGTGAATATATTTTCATGCTTATGTTTATATGATTATTATGTAATTATTTTATAACAGTTAAAGATATATAAACACTGTGTATTCCAGGTAATGTCACTCTAGAAATTAAAGGTTCCATAATAACGTAAGATGTACATTTATAGACAAGTAAGTTCTTCAATGACACTATTGAAAGATAACAAATTTGAGTAAAAGTTTCTTTATAGCATTTACTATCTTGCAATTAAATAAAGACAATAGACTAAAAATGTCATTGTACACTAAGATGAAAAGCGCTTGCCTGGCAAGTGCAAGTTCCTGAGTTCAATACAGAAAAAAGAAATAAAGGAGGGAAAATTTAAATGAGTTTCAGAGATAATAACAAAACTTAGCGGTTCTAGTATAATAATGTAATCGTGATTGTTATGCTAAAATGTTATATCTTTCAGGGAGTGGTGTCACATACTTGTAATCCCAGCATTTGCAAGAATAAGCCAGGAGGATTGTTGCAAGTTTGAGACCAGCCTGGGCTACAAAATGAGCTCCAGGCCAGTCTGAACTGTGTAGTGAGACCCCGCCTCAAAAGGACAAAAAAATTTTTTAAAAGACCAGGGATATAGCTCAGTGCTTGGCATGTGCAAGGTCTTGAGTTCAATTCCCAGCACCAAAAAATAAATAAACAAAAATAAAATGTTAAATCTCATTTGATTTTAATTTTTCTCTGTAAAACTTTATAATTGTTACCTCCTAACATTTGCAGAGAGGCAACTTCTAAAACAATCATGACTGGTATAAAAACAATAGCTCCTTGGTTATATTACATATTTCAAGGTGCTTGATGTTTAGATAAGACCGTAAAATTTTATTCAGTATTTCCTACTGAAATGCTGATCTTCTGAGTGTTCAGCAACTGAGGTTTAGAGCAGAGCTTGATAACTGGGCAAAGAGGACAGCCAACATTTTTTTCCTCACCCTCCAAGGTCACCAAAGACCCAAATCATGAGTGGACCTGGTCTATGCATCCTAAAACCTTGGTGAGTTAACCAACTGCCCGAGCAGGGAGATTGTTGGAGCCCACGGGACAGGAGTGAACCAGTGCACAGTGTACTGAAAATGAGGTCATCAGAGAATGAAACTTGTCCCATACTTCCCCAGGAACCCAAGTGGTCAAGACTATGATCCATCCAAGTGGCTGACACCGACTGAAGAAATGAGTGGCACTATCTATGGTTCCAAAAATAAACCCTGAAAAGCCTTAACTGATGTTGACAGATAGTGAGAGATTAATTTTGATTAACACAGGTCTCACTTCAGTTGGTCTTAAACACTCAGCACAAAAGTATAACCAAAAGATGTATAAAAACAACACCATAGTAATAAAGGCTAGATGTAGAAAAGGGGCTCCCATCACTGATCCCTGCTGCCAGTTTCCAGGTACATCTGCAACCAACCACTATTATGGTTCAATAAGATGCAAAAACTACTCTCCTCACTCCTTCCTTTAGTTGCTGATTTCATCCTTAATGTTCTGGGAGCGCGAACGTGACACACTTGACAGGTTGGGAGTTGTGTTTCCCCTTTATCAATATGAGAAATCTGCCTTTCAATATATTTGGGACATAACTATTAAAAATGTGACTATATATTAAGCGTGCCAAAACATGTATACACACTGCACTTCACTGTACTAATAAATGTCTGGAAGCTAATAGCCACCACTCTGAGCATGTGATATTATTACCTGTGATCCTCAAGTGTTGTATCAAACCTTGTAAGTAAATCATTATATTTATTTGATTGTAGCTCTACCAGAATTGATATCATTTTTTTACCAGTTAGTTTATTTCTATCTACCCTCTTCCCTGCATGAAAAATACAAAAAATGTTATAAGACTATAACTATATGTAATACATTGTTATTAACACATCAAAAAATAGGCTACGGTAGGATGGGTGCTGAGAAAGTAATAGGAACTATTTTTCTATTCAGTAATTGTGGTAAAAAAAAAACTGTGTAAAGGAATTGTTATTTAACCTTTAAACATTGCTTTATATTCAAGCCACAATTTCTGTGCTGACAGTCCAAGATCTGCTGCAAAAATCTGTGATTCTTAATTCAGTATATATAAAATACCAGAGAGGATAATTCAGAGTTGCTTTACTTACATATACATCTGATGAAGTGAGAATGATTTGGCATTTATAAAAACAGAAAATATGCATTTAATATGGAGTCAGACATTGACTGAGATTGTATTGTGTTGAACTCTGCTATAAAATGATACTATATCTTTATAACTTGAGCACATTATTTTATTTCCCTAAACTCAGCATCTACATAAACAAATCAGGAATAATGTTAGTATAGCCTGTGTACTATCAATGTGCCTACTCCATGAAAAACTAGTGATAGAGAGGTAAGAACATTTTCTGATATATAGTGATGCTTAATAAAAGTTATTACTATTATGCAAATTAATATTAGCCATAATTGATTATCCTCATCCAGCAGTAGGAATAAAAAGCTTTATATCTAAACTTGGAGTATAGGATAACAAATACTTTATTTATATCCAATATTTGCTTATAGGAGGAAAGTCTTTTTAACCACATTTAGAGTATGAAAAGTTTTGCAACTGAAGTTGCCTAAGAAAGTGAATTAGTGTTTTCATTCAAGTTTCTGACTCCATATTAGCCAACATATTCTATTCCATTTCTATTCCATTCTATATTCTATTCCATTTCTTTGGCAGTACAAAGATAACTTTGAATAATATGTGGCCACCTTTAAACCCACAGCTCATATCTCTGTACAGGCAGCTGTCATGTCAAAATGGATTCATTTAAAATCTGCTTTGCATTAACAGGGACCAACAATAGCAGCCAAATCTGTAAGAGACTCAAAAACTCATTTTTTTCAGTATAGAGTAAATAATGCCTAAAATCAAAATAAGTCTCTACAGATTGTCTGAATGTGTTATCTGACTGGCACCTTATAAGGCACTCTCTCTTTTCATACATTCCTTCCATTAATCCATGAATTTAATTTCCCAGGAACATGAAATGAGAGTTGTTTCTTTTACTAATTGATTGATTTGGTTATGAGTGGATTTGTTGCTGTCACAATAATCTCTGTGTTTAAATTAAACCCAGAAGTCAAGTTCCATTTGCAAAGAATAAAGAAACAAAACTCTTGGTATTCTATTGGTCAAATTATGAACATAGCAGGAGGTGGAGTATGGAATGTAGGATGGGACACAATTCTACACTAGATTGGAGTAAATCTAGTTAAATGCTTCCTAAATTTGGAGACACTGGCTAGAAGCTGTGTTTATATGTCTGGCTTTGAACTTTTCACATCAGAAAAAAAATTGTGATGGAACCCTAGAGAACAGTAAGAGATTCCAAAGCTGATTCACAGAATGTGCCCATAGGGAAGCAGATTTAGAAACAGGCTGTGATTGGCAAGCAAAGCAATAACAAAGTGGTGTTCTTGAGAAATATGGAGACGCAAAGAAAGGAGAGATGGATCCTTGTAAGGAATTAGTGGAACAATATAAGTCTGAAGAGCAGTTAATATAGAAACTATCTTGTAAACTGTTGCAGCATCTGCTGCTGTTTGTGGCAGTAAACTAACTGACATTAACTTGACCTTCAGGCATAGAGGAGTTTATAATCATGAGGTTCTGCAAACATTTGCTAAAAATTGTTTTTGAAGGGTTGACATATCTATAGAATATGTTGCCATTGATTATGGTCATCACCGTGTCCAACAGGTCTTTGAACTCACTCCTTTTATCCAACTGTGCTTTTGTATTCACCAGTCAACATTTCCCTAACTCCAGCCCACAATCAGGTATCACCTCTCACCTATTACAGTCATGATGATGAATGTGGCTTGGTGGTGCATGCCTGTAGTCTTAGAACTCTGGGAGAGGGGCTGAAGCAAGGTTGATCACATTTTTTATGTTAACCTGAGGAACTTAGTGACTTGGTAAGACACTATCTAAAAACAAAAAAAGAAAAAAGATAAATGACTTAGGGTGTAGCTTAGTGAAGTCTAGGTTCATCCTTTCTGAATAAAAATGAGCAATATTAAGTGCTGGTGATAGTGTGATGAAAAATACACCTTTGTACTGTTGGTGTAAGTGTACATTATTATAATCATTATGGAAAGGAGTATCTCCTTCAGAAAGATAGCTGTCATGTGGCCAGCCACTGGGTATAACTCCAAAGGAAGTGAAATCAGTATGCGGAAGAGCTATCTGCACTCAGATATGCACCGCATCATAACTCACCATGCTCAATAGATGGGACCAACCTAAGTGTCCGTCAGTTGATACATGAATAAATAAAATCTGTGTATGGGACATTATTTAGCCATGGAAAGAAAGAAATCATGTGGGAAAGAAAAGGTAGCATTTTGGAATTTGCAGTGATCCACAGAACTTTGCTTTTCTTTTTGTCTTTACTTGTACATACCAGGACCTTCCCACAGACCTACATCCCTAGAACACACAACCTACCCCCTACCCTTCTGAGACAGGGTCTCATTTAATTGCTAATTTCCCTAACCTGAGAAGGAATTTGTGATCCTTCTGCCTCAGCCTCTTTTCTTTACAAATTTTCTGTCGTATGGTGACATTTTTATTTTGATGTGAATGTATTTCCATCAAGGTTTTGTGATAAAATTTAAAGTAGTATTATATAAAATTTCTATTGAAAAGACAGTGTTCCTACAGTTACTTGTAATATAATGATTTACAAACTAAAAATGTATTCTGTATGACAGTTTTTCTCATTTCCACAGTGTTGAATTATTTCTTTACAACTATCACCTACACTTCCATTGCCTAGTGTCTTGGTCAACACAGTGATGGTACTTGTAGTCCCAGCTGCTCAATAGACTGAGGCCAACAGACCCTTTGCACTTGTCCGTTTGAGGCCAAGCTGGACAACACGGTAAGACACTACTTTTAAAAATAATTAACAAGCAAAACCCCTAATAGCTGCCAATCTGCACTGTAGTAAAAGTATTTCTCTTTGGTCATATTACGACTCAGTTTGGTTTATCTGATTTAAATGTTGCAGCAATAGGGCTGACTCATCAGGTTCTCAGAGTCCCCTCACAGAATCTTTTGTTCTAACCTCTTACTCCCATGCTTACCATTTTCTTAAGATTTGGAAGCATTCATGATAATCTTGGAATTTTGCTCATTAAAAAAAATCCTGCTCATTACTCTCTGCACCAATTCCAACATTTATTCTCATTAATGTTAAAATAGGCACTTAAAGCAAAAAAAGGTTCAAAAGGCATATAATTTCACAAAGAAGGAATTCTGAAAGGAAGAGTTAAGAATCATGTAAAATCCACCCCCCCCTTGTTTTTCTGGATCTACAAGATAATATAAAATCTTTTGTCTTGAGTGTGACTTGCATTTGCTAACGATATGGTATCATATTCATGTTGACTCTCTGGTTGATTTCATTAGCCTGTAAATTCTTCATAATAGTTCACACAACTAAGCCTATCCTAGATACCTAATTTCATTGTTATATTGGATCTTCCTCAGATACTTCTCTAGCATTTAAGACAGCTCAGAATAAGCATCTGGCTGGAATATAGGTTAAATTGTTATTTAGCAGACTTGGAAGCAGAAGGATTGGATGATCTGACAAGCTGCGTAAAGTTGAATCACTAGTGCCTATTCCCTCCATATGAAACCAGACTCAGGCTCACAGATGTGTTATTTCCCTTATCTCATTCAGTTTAGTTCATATTCTAAAGATATGCATCTTCTTTAAAATAATTTCTTAGAAATTGTCAGTGTTACGGAGTAACTTGTGTCCCTCACCAAAAATTCATTTCTAAATTATAACCACCAATATGGCTACTGTTGCAGATAGAACTTTAAAGAAAAAAGTAAGGTGAAATGAATCTTCAGTGTGGGACCCTAATCCAACATGACTGATGTCCCTGTACAAAAGCAAGAGACCTCCGGAATGATGAGCACAGGTGGCCCTTGGGAAGGACGTGTAGAGAGGTGTGAGGAGAGACCAAAGCTGTCAGCTGAACTTGGAGTTCCCCTCTCAGAACTGTGGGGGGACAAATTTCAGCTCTCTAAGCATCCCAGCCTGAAGTGTTTTATTCTGGGGCAGCCCTCACCCACAAGCACCACTGGATAGGGCCAGCTCTCAGAGGTGGACTTCAAAGTGTTAACTGGTGGGAAGCTTTAAAAATATTGTTTTCTTTATAAATGGTACTTTTAAAATGGCCTCATTTTGCATACTTGCTTATCAATGAATAAGCTGTTTCATTTACTCAACAATGAGAACAAAGAAATGTATTTTATTTTGTAAAAGAGAAGTTTATATTAACTGAATATTTTCTGTTGTGCAAGGTTAAATTGGAAAGTGTTAAGAGGGCTTTTCTTAGCTTAATTTGATAGAAATATAATCCACTTCTAAAGGATCTATGACACCTGGTTGAAGCCATACTGAAGGTAAATAGCAGAATACTAAGTCATTATATATACCTGTTTTCTAATTATTATTTTTCTTTCTAATTTTTTTCATATATACTAGTTTTAAGAAGCTATGATTAGTAACTGTTAGTTTGCGAGCCCCACACTAATACTTTTGGAAGCAGAAAATGGCTCACACATTGACTTAACCTCCACTTACCCTACTAATCATTCAACCTTTAGTTCCTACTGTCACATGCAAACCCAAATCCTGCTAGAAACTGCTCCAAAGTCTCTAAAATAAAACAGAGGCTTCTAAGAAAGCCCTTAGAATAAGAACATTAAGATCATTTTATCTAATGGGTTAATGGTAATCAAATCATGCATTTTAAAGAACATGTCTTTCCCAGGTAGTGAATGTGAGACAGAAGCTTCTGCATTTCATATAAAGAATCGATCAGTTCAGTTAAAAGAATCAAGTAGTGAACTAATTCTGCAAGAGTGCAGAGTTCCCTCAAGAGATTATGACATAATATTCTCAGTGTACATTTTGGAGAAATCTCTTATTTTTAAATCACGTTTTAAAGTGTAAAGGTGGTAAAACTAGTTGAAGATAGAGCTCAAATAGTCTAACAGGAGCCATCATATTTCTTTTAAAAAAGTCCAGGGAAAGAACACATTGAAACCAGTTGTGAATTCTTGTCAACTATTGCCAGGAGGAAAAGAAATCATTAGGACTTCATGTAATGTAATGAGGAGTCTAAAACCAATGAGAGTTGGTATGTGTTCACATTTTAGCCACATATATCTTTGAAAGGCATCCAGAGAGAAAAGGACAAAGAGTTTTTTATACTATGTACATGGGACAAAAAGTGTAGAAGTGGAAAAGAAGGCAGAAGGTGAGAGAGTCAATTTCTCATCTCTTGAATTATCTGAGAACAGATACAGTAGCAATACACACCTAAGGTTTTATTTTGTTTATATGAAAATGTTTTAGTATTGAATGCCTTCATATGAATTTGGAAAAGGATTCAACTAAGAGTTTCATGCCATTTGAGAACTTCCTCTAAACACACTGACAAGTATGTATGATTGCTAGTTTATTATAACGTGGCTTCCTTACAAGAATTTACATGTTGCCCTTCTTTTGGGGGGAGGGTACCAGTAATTAAACTCAGGACTTTGCACTTGCCAGGCAGGTGCTTGTGCCACTAAGCTATAACCCCAGCCCCCATATTGCCTTTCTTAGCTGCTAGAACTATCCGTGGCAAGAGTAGGTTAATACTTAGGGTGACATAGATCAGCAGCAAAACCACTTGGGTGGAAGCAGCTATATTCTGTTTTTCCCATCCAAAAATAACTTTATTAGGAGACATTGTTTACCTTCTTCTTGCCGGGTGACTTATTAAAACATAAGAAATCTTAGATCGGCCATGTAATCTACTTAAAATTTTCCTAAATTCAAGCACTGAAACCTACTCTTAATTCCATACTACTTAAAAATTATCTTTTCAATTAAATAAATTATTTCATAGTTAGCCTTGTGGCTAAAACCTTGTTAAACCTCAGCAGCCTCTGAATATCAAGTCATATTATCAATAATACACAAATATCCACCATAGGTCATAAGGCCTCCAGGAACCAGTTCTACATGTCTCTTGAAATCACTCAAGGTTACTCTATCTTCTACCCTGAGAACCAGGTGAAGAGATTTACTCCTACCACTCTACTTTCTTCTGACTCTATCTCTCAATGTTATTAATTTTCAGGCCGTCAGAAGCTGCAGTGTTCTCTGCAGAATTGGTTGAAAAGTGGCCTTCAACTTTACCCCTTTCTATGTTCTAAGGGAATGAAATTCCTGTCCAAGCTTTATCAAATCTTCATAAAAATATATCCTTACTCATCAATGCTTTAGAAATCTCCCGGTCAGTTCATGTGTCCAATAAAGGGTGGACCCCAAGCTACCCTGGGAGCCTTTATATCCAAAATGAGAGCCTCCTCCCTGTTTCAGTATTCGATTTTTCAAAATACATGAGCCTTTTAAAGTCATAATTACTGAATAATAATAGTAATAGAACAAAAATGTTCCAACTGCAAAGAAATAGAGCTTTCCAAAAACCTACTGCAAAATGTGAACTAGAATCTGCAGGTTGGCAGGACCACTTGCTGGGATTATTCAATCACAGGTCTACTTTTCTTTCAGTTCAGGGTTTATTTCTCACTGGCAAGAACTCCTTAAGTGGAGCAAACATTAAAAACTGCAAATGTTTCTGTTGGGTTTTCCTTTGTGAGGTATCTACCAGGGTCTGAGAGTGAAAAACATTCAGCCACAGCAGGAATTACTGCATAAATACTGAATGACAGTGTTTCTCGATTAGCCACACCTTTATTTCTTTATAGGCCCTGGGCATTTCTCAAATGCTTTAGGCAGAACTGTAAATGCTAATTTGTTTTTATTTGCTTTTAGTAACCAGCAGAAATATAAATCATGTAATGTTAAATAGATCAATAAGACTATTAATGCAACAGGAAGAAGGCATCAGTCATTCATAAATGTGCAGTGGGACATGGAGTTATCTAGAAAGAAAAATGGAAAATCTTGGAAATATGTAAAGATGAGCATTGCAAAAAGCTGGCTGGAATTTAAGAACTGGCAGATTTGTCTATGCGATTATACAAATGAAGGCAAGGGTGTGATTCTGGTAGAGTACATGTTAGCATGTAAGACTGAGTTCAATACCAACAGCAAAAAACAAAAACAGGAAGGAAGAATGGAAGGAAGAAAGGAAGAAGAAAGATGAGCAAGAAAGAAAAACTATATTCATACTTGGATCCACATATTTCACCAAGAGGAACGATTTTGTCTAAATTGATATATTTCATAAAGTATAATTAATTTCTCTGGAAGGAAGCTTACATAAGGCCTAGGAGGCATAATGGTAAATAAAAGAGAAAGAGCATTAAAATATTTGAGTGCAACAACATGTTGGTTGTTTGTGTGGGTGCTAGGGTGTGTTTTCCTATACAATTGCACTATTAGAGTTCATTTCAGTTCTCTTGGACTGTGGCTGCAGGAGGCTGAGGAGTCAGATTGCTGATGGAGGTCTGTTCTGGGCCCATAGACAAGAACTGTCCCTTGGATACACTCTCTTCAACCAATTGCTCTGTACTCCCACGCGCAAGTAGGGGGATTGAACCCAGGGCCTTCATGCTTAGCTTCATCCTTAGCCCTTTTGCATTTTTTTCAGTTTGAGACAGGGTCTCACTAAGGCACAAAGTTTCCCACACTAGGCTTCAACTTGGGATGTTTGGCTCAGCCTCCCAAAGGGTTGGAATTACAAACATATGCCACCATGTCTTGCTCCCATTATTTTGTGAGTCAATCCACCTCTGGAAAACAAGTTTCCCCCATTGATGACTGCATAAATGTCGACAACTTCTTGTGTTTTTGAAAATATATCAAGGTTTTCATTATCAAAAATCAAAGCAAGTACTTGCTGATAGTCATATTACAAATATAAAGACATAGGGAATTAAACAGTCCTGGTTACCATGGATCTTTATAACTTTGTAATAATTTATTACCCTTAATAACAAAAGAGAAAGGTTTTTATAACTTCAACCTATCAAAGTCATGGGCATATTTCTTCACTGATTGGTGCTAGTAAGCATTAGTAGAACATTTCCCCTTAATACTTGTACTATTGAGTCGTATTACCCTAGATCCAGTTTCTGCGTCTGGATTTAAATCATATTGGAATAAGCTTAGTTGCTCTGGTCATAAATACACTGTAAAGGCATAATGTTATAACATCATATTTTTATGCACATTTGTTTAATAATTTCTATTATTTATAAATAAAAAATATAAATTATAAGTATTCACTTCTTCATTATTTAATCATGTTCCTTTGAGGAAGAAGAATGTGACACTCTAGTCTAAAGGAATACTCTTCAAGAAACCTTTTTGTTGACACTATAAAATAATTTTGGAAGAACTTTCTCATTTCAATTAGCAGCTCAATTGTTGTAAAGCATGTCATTTTGACAAATTTTCAATGTTGACATTTTAAACTGTAATGGTTAAAGCATTCCTTTAAGTGTTTTCTTTTTTTTTTTTTTTGCGGTACTGGGGATCGAACTCAGGACCCTGCGCTTCCTAGGCAAGCGCTTATTCCACTGAGCTATATCCCCAGCCCAATGAAGAAAGGAAACATCTGTTCCTTTTTATTTATTTTTTATTTTTTTATTTTTTCCGGTACTGGGGATCGAACTCAGGGCCTTAGTCCTTACCGGGCAAGCACTTACACCACTGAACTATACCTCCAGCCCTAAGTGTTTTCAATGACATACAAATAGATGAATTGTTTAATTCCTGTCACATTCATTAAAACAATTGAATGCATTCTTCCTAGCAGATAGAAATTCTACTTTCCTTTCCCCTTGAAACTATATTTCACTCACTCCCAATGGTTCCCTCATAGAAGTTTACTCTGGTAAATTAGGTTTTTATATTACAAGTTACTTTAAATGATTACTTGAAAGAAAGTGAGTAAAACTCACGATACGTATGGAGTAGAGATCAAAGGCAGAGTAGATCCCGAAGGATAAAGTGACACTTTAAAACCTATAATATTGTGACATGTACATTTTGCTTTGCAGCTGTTTGCACAGCTACTGTATAAGCTTCTTCTAATTCTTATAAAAATCTTTGCTCTGTTTTAACACTTGTTTGGAATGAACTATCTACATACATTTAAAATTTTTTTCTGTCCAAATGATCAGAGATAAATATTTCACAGAAATCTTCCCAGATTTCTTTATCATTTTAACTTTTATTAGGAATAATGGTAAGAATGCTAATAATACCAGTAGCTATGCCTTCTGGAAGGCTTTCTAAATTCTTGGCATCAACCTAAAGGTTCATTAATTACTTGCACCTCTGCTCCATTGACTTCTGTGTAGTGTAGCCACTCAGACTAGAAGGGTAAATGGCACATAATAAATGATTCACTACTATAATGCATAAAAATAAGGTTAACTTTTCCGGCTCATGATTACATTATAAAAACATAAGGTAAGTATTATGCTTAACTGAAGTTTACTTATGAGGAAACAGAGGTGGTAGATTTATTGCCTTAAGCAAGTAATTAAAAAGCTGTCATTTTAAAAGTAAACCAGGCAGCTTGGCTCTAAAAATGTAATAAAACTGTTACTGGTTTTGACACATAATTTACCTTAAACATAAATAAAATTTTATTATTAGCAATGCATCATTTGATGAGATGAAAAAGACATGTTACTAGAAGGTTTTAAAGAGGATTTGTACTATCTCTATATTGACATCAACCAAACTGGACTCTATTTACGTGACACATCTAGGTCAAAGTTTAGGTAGTGGGGGAGAAGTGATACAAAGCAGGTGCTAGTGGCTGCTGCGGGCCCTGCATACCAGAGTGCCCAAGCTCCTTGCTTCCCCTGACCCTTGTACCAGATGAACCACAGTGGCCAAATTACTGATAACTTGGACCAGACCCAAAGAAATTCACTCCTAGGAATTCTCTTTAAGAGCAACAGCATAAAGTTCAACTATCAAGTTGAATTCAAGGCTTTGGGAGGGTTTTATTTGAGCCAAAGTACTCTGTCCATTTTTCATATTTACCTTATTTGTCAGTGTTCTAGCCAAGCACCAACTTCTGGTTCTCTAACACATTCATGTGGTTCTCTGCCTACTGTGAGTCTTATTCAACTTTCAAAGGCTAGAGAGGCACTTGTCCCACCACATAAAAATTTTTGAAGACATACATAGTTCTTTTACAAGTAAAAATAATTCTAAATAAATGTTTGTATTCACTGATGCAAAACTAAAATTTAGAAAGACGCTAATTGTCCTGAAAATACTTTAGAAATATAACACAAAGTAAGGCATAATTATAGAATTCAACTTAACGAATAACAAAATTAATGGAGCCAATAATCCAAATAATTTTGTTTATATAATTTAGTAAATACATTTAACTGAATTTCAAGTCCATAATGGAAAGGATGAAATTTCTAATGATATAACTATCCTTAGTTTGGGGGAACAGCATATCAAATTTCCATTTAAATTGGAATAAGATTTAAATGTGAAATAGACCTATTCATAATTAGAAATTTATTAGAAAGTTTTATCTTTACTCTCTTAGAGTCAGAAAGAACATTCCGCAAGTTTACTAAACTTCAGTGATAAATAGAAATAAGTTCCGGTTTGGTCAAAATTCAATCTAGCCAGAGACATTCTTCTGTTTGTTTTTGCTTTGTTTTGTTTTCCACCTCTCAGCCATCTGTCAAATTTTAGAACAGGCTCAATGATTACGTAGCTAAAGCAATTCAAAAATATTCAACGCTAGATGAATTAAACTAGTACAAAGCAGGTCTTTTGTTAGAAAGAACTTCACGTGCTACTTTATTTCTAGGTGGAATCTCAGAACAGTGTCAGACATTTCAGACTCTAAAATTTGGAAGGGATCTGAGAAAACTCATAGTACAATTGGTCAGTTTTACAGACTTAGAAATAAGGAGTTAAGGAGGGTTTAATGAATTTCCTTCTGAAGTAATTCCGTATCAGTGGTAGAGGAGCTGAGAACAGGAATCCCTCTCTTCTCAGTCTTACTTTTGTACTTCTTTTAATTAAGTGAACCACATGCATTCACACTACTAGAAGGCAAGCTGATCTCACTTTTCAGATATATTTTTAATCTCCCAAGGGGTGATTTTCCAGCCTCTTTCATTTTAGAGTTTTAACTTATTTTCACTTTAAATTTGTTAGAAAAGTAATTTGAAAAAGGAACTACAAAGGCAGCAATTAACTTTTCACGAAACAATATAATCCAGAATAATCAAGAGAAAGCAGCTCAGATTTGGACCTTGCATTTCTAAGCCACTTCTAATTCACCTCCTTCACACTGCCCAGTATGTTACAGCCCAAACATGGCCGCTCTCTCAGTTTCCATGACAGGTACGCAGTGGGGGGTCAAAAGCGGTCTTTCCCATGGTAAGTGACGTTTCCTCCCTTATATGCCCTTTCCTATATATCTTCATTAAGCAGCTTTGGGACCTTATAGAACTGACTGAAGCTACATTCCACACACACAACGCTCAGGAAGAAAAATCCAGCTGTCAGATGCAAATAGGCCTTTTGAGCACTCAGACCTTGCTCTACGGAATAGTGAGTCATGTGAAATGTAACGTGCCAAGGAAGCTGACGCATGGAAGGGGAACAACGGTGATGAGTTTCCAAAGCTTTCTGGGACAGAGGACAATCGCAGAGTGCCTATTTTGGGGTCGAGCGGCATGACTTTGGAATTTAGAAATCAGAGTGCAAGGACAGAATAAGAAATTGTGTCACAGAGTTTTGAATTTAAGACAAATAGCTCAGTAGACTTTATTTTCATTAGTGTTAATACTGTTTAAGAGGAAGATAAGTTATTGTATTGTTGAGCACTTTTAAGTCTAAAAATAGCTTAGGGCGGGAACTCTCCTTTTGTACGGAAGAGGGCTACGCAGTGTAATAAACTGTGCCATTATTACTGTACCCATCGTGACACTGAACGCCAAATACAACTGAGAAGAAATATCTGTTTTCAGTACTTTTTGGAAACACTAAAGCCCCTAAAACCCGTTGTTAAGGTCCGCGATTGAGACTGAAACCGTTTTGCTAGGGTGTCCTAAAAATAGTACCTACAGTACTTTAAATTTTTAAAACAATTCACCCTCCCATTTTCCTGTTTCCCTATTTATAAACAAGGTATCAGCTTGGGTCCCAATTATGAGAAAAATTTATACTCATTTTTAGGAGAGTAATAGTGACTCTGTGTATTTAGAACAACAATTAACCTATACCTATGTTTAGAACATTACAATAATTATATGTATATATGTGTATGTATCATATACATTTACATGTTGTCTATGGCAGTGTCACTCAATTACCAATGTTACTAAACTAGGTAGCATATATATATATATATATATAGGTAGATAGATAGATAGATATAGATATAGATATAGATATAGATATCCAAGATAATGTAACACTACTAGTAAAAACATGGAGAAAGAACATGGGGTTAATTAATTCTACTCCCCAAGGGCCCAGTGAAATGATTTTGAAAGTCTGACATATGTCCATAATTCCATTGTTAATATCTTGTTGGATAAACTTTGAAGATTTCCTTCACTCAGAAGTTAATGGCATACCATTCATGGAAATTTTTGTCACTCCCATTAAAGTGTTCTAAATATCTTGATTTTTTATTGGAAACCCAGCATAGGACATTTATTAGATAGTGAATATTCTCTTTTAAGGTATGCAATACCTGAAAGCAGGACCATCCAAAGTTTTGACAGGTGCCAGCAAAAGTGGTTGATGTATCATCGTAGGGCCCTGGATAATAAGAGAACATTCTGTGAATTTGTTAATAGTATTAGTGGATAGTGAAATTTTATAGAATGTAACTTAAAGGTTTATACCAGTATATCTCTCTCAAATTTTAGAATTGGCTCAATGATTAACAACATAAACATGTATTTTAAGTGGTGCATTTGAATTGGAAACTAGGGGAAAATAAATCAGACATATTTAGGCTACTATCAAGATAGCCTGGCGTCATCTGCCCTAAGAATGGGCATGCTAATCAGCATGGGTGGAGTAGTCTTGTCTATTGTTTAAAATGGTAGCGCAAGCAGATGCGGAATCTATGGTTCAGTCAATGTACAGGGGATACATCAGTCCCTGAACTCATGGAGTTTATGCTGCCAGGAGAAAACAAACAATAAACAAATATCTAGAAGGCTGGTGGCAATAAGTGCTGCAAAGAAAAATAAGCAGGTTAAATGAGCGCAGGAAGAAAGGTATGGATGTCATAGAATGCAGCAGCCCCTCTGAGAAGGTGACGTTTGAACAGACCTGGACAGAAGGAGCATGCCGTGCAGATTCAGGAGAAAGGGTATTCCCCGAAAGGATAACTTGAGCAGTGGCCGGGAGGCAGAATGACTTGCAAGGTACGAACAGAAGAGGGAAACGGGTTACCAAATACATGACCATAGAGGGACCCACAGGCCTCAGGGTGTTAGAAATAAGCCTTAGCTTGCCTCACAGACAAGGTGCAGTAACACATCATATTCATCTGCTGCTAAACAAAGAGTGAATGGACATGAGGGTGGTCTGCACGCATCTTTTCAGGTTCAACTTAGTGTGGAAAGAACCAGCTATAATAAGATTTACCCAGCTTTGCATTTTTACGGTATTTGGACTTAAAGAATTTCAGAAGTGTTAAATTTCTGTTTTGCAAATTATCTTTCTCAATTAACTCATCCTACAATTTGAGAAGCTTTTAACTGACCTAAACTTCATAGAGCACTAATTTTTCATCCTTTATAATAATCTGAGTCACTGCCAAGGATTTCTACAAAGGCCACAGGGTTATTTATGTGAACAGTCAAAAGGATTATTATTTTAATTAACTTATGAAATCATATAATATTTGTGGATCAAAGAGCATTTTAAAGACCTTGTTAAATTACTTTGTAAATGTTTACACCTTCCCACATTTTAATAGCTCATCATAAACTAACATATGTTATAATCAAGATCATGATCTAGTCATCTGAGATATACAAACACACTAGCAGAAACTCCATATATTTAGAATCTAAATTTTTCTAAAAGCTATTTTGAAAAAAAATGAAAGCTCTGTTAACCCCAGGCTTTATTGGGGTTCCATACAAATGGAATTTGGTAGGTTCAAAGTTGAGGCTTGTTTTGAGTATTTCTACAACTTGCTAGAAAATGTCCATATAAATAGAAGTAACTGGAGAATATTATTATTTTTACTGCATGGTTCTACAAATTTCATTCTTGTCCCAACCTAAAATGCTATGAAAGAATCTTTCCACCCTTTTGGTGTTTTGGACATACAGTATCAGCAAATTTATGGAATAGTTGATTTTGATTATCAAATGTGTTGCACATATTAACAAAATCACAATGTGTGTTGGCATGTACCTGCTACTACTTTTTTGGAAAAAATTAATATATGTAGTATTAAATTATGTAGCAAAATAGATTGACAACCAGTAAGAGAGAATTCAGAGAAACATTACAAAAACACCAAGTAAACAATAAAGACACCTGGAGAATTAGTACTTTTATTTAAGTAGCACCATTGGGTAAAGTGATTGGACAATAAATTTAAAATCCACTAAATCCTGACAACACAGAAGAGAAATATAGTAAATAAGAATAATAGAGCTCTCTTCTCCATGCAGTGTTGCCATAGTGAAGTAGATAATTAAGCTAAATAAAAAGAACATGCCTCCATGTATTTGTTAAAGGAAAATCAAAAGCTTGAAGAAATATACTAGTTAGATTCAACAGACAGGTATAATATCAGTTCAGTTGACTGAAAATGAGAGATGGTGTGAAACAAATTTCAGTGCCTTCTATAATTTTTTAAAGTATAAAAAATAATTTTTACAATGTTAGGAAGTGGCAAAATCATATTCAGGAGATTTGTAAGTAAGCTCCACAAATTATTTTAAATATTTAGTAGATTTAAAACAAGACACACAGACACAGACACACACACACGAATGGAATTATTTACTTTTCTTCCTCTCTTTATTTTTCAAAGTAGATTTTGACAGATACTGGATGGACCTTCTGGATAAAGGGAAATGGAAAGTTAGGGCTCTGCTTGTGGGTATCAACTCTCTGGATTTTTACTCATGATGAGGAGTGCTATTCATACATTTCCAGTTTTCAAAGTAATAAAGATGTTTTCCTTACCCTGGACCACCTAACAGAAGAGACAGGTTTTCTCTTAAATAATGATAAAAAGCAGTGGCTTATCCAGAATTCTACAACTTCAAGTTATTGCTGCCCTATTAGAAACAAATGTTTTAGAGGAAATTCTCATTTGTTTAACATGTAAATTCATTGTAATTCATAATTAGGAAAATGCAAATTAAAACCACAATGAGATACTATGTTACACCCACCAGACTGGCAAAAATTTGAAAAGGTTGACAATAATACAGCCTTGGAAAGGATATGGTGCAATAGAAACCTCATGTACATTGGTGGGATTGTAAATTGGTACAAGCACCATGGATTGCTGGGATCCTGAAATCCCTCTCAGAAATACATTCCCCAGAGGAACCCAGACATGTGCCATACCAGGAGACGGTAGGGAAAATGTTTGTGGCTTGGCTGTTTCTGATACTCGAATGGTGGAATCAAATCAAATAGTCCTCAGCAGGAGGAAGGATAATTATATTCTGCTGTATT
Organism: Dinomys branickii; assembly: GCA_004027595.1. Lineage (NCBI taxonomy): Eukaryota > Metazoa > Chordata > Mammalia > Rodentia > Dinomyidae > Dinomys > Dinomys branickii. The sequence goes on along the minus strand of PVLD010003278.1, from coordinate 29,385 downwards.
CATGCACTGGAGCACTGACTGCAGCTCGGAAAGGAAGGAAGCAGAGCCACACACGTTAGTAGTTGACACAGCTCAAGATCACAATGCTCAGTGAAAGAAGAAAGTCTCCAACAAATATATTCTTGTTCTATTTGCATAAAAGTAAAAATCAAAACAGTAAATCTCAATAATATATTGCTTAGAAACACATACACATGCGTGGTAAAGTCAAAAAGTAAAAAAAAAGGAAGGATCTGAACAGGTTTAGGAGATGGTTCACTTCGGGGAATACGTGTGTGTTGATGAGGGCAGAAATGACACGTAAGTTGGAGTCTGAACAATTATGTATTCAGGTATATTTGTGCTAAACTCTATCTACCCATCCACACACTTCTCTATCTATGTCTGTCTATCTATCATCTTTCTTTCTTAGATTTAAGATTAGAGAAGTTTTATGCAGCAGTGCACAGAGTATGAACACTTACCATAGAATCATGTTGGTTTTGAATCATGAATCCAAGCATATTAAAATGCAAAGTATTCGTGATGGACCAGGGGATTTGGGTGGGTGGGAGACTGAGCAGCCTCACACGGTATTGGTTGAACCTGAAAGCTATTTCTTTTTCTATTGAAATAAGAGCCCATATAAGATTTCACAGCTTTGTAAGATAAGTAATTTGTACACTTAGAATTTCACAAGTATGATGTAGGTGGGTAAATAAATTTTATTTTTGCTCACATCCTTCATTATTTGGATGGAATTTTACACTGGTGATGCCAAACCCTTGAATCAATGTACTCATGCGTACGAGTGTGTTTGCAGGGGTGGTTGTTTGTGTGTATGTGTATATGCACTCCTGAGTCTATAAATTTATAGTTTGAATTATTAAAAAATTCTTAAGACTTTCAGATTAGAATGACACAGACAGGCAAAGACACCCCATAATCACAAAACTAGTAATTCTCAACTAAGAATGAAAAGAGAAGTATTGTTTATAACTTTTTGTGTATGAGTAGTTCCACTTGAGTAAATACCTAATGCTTAGTTATTTAGAGAGACAAGAATTTGATTTAAAAATGTGCCACATTCTCTCTTTTATTTTGTTATTGTACATTTGAACCTGATATATTAATGTGACAGTCTTACTCCCGCAATCTCCAGAGAGCCCATCTGGAGAGACTGAGGCACTGCAGTAGATGAGACTCTGGGATCTTCTCTTGAGTTACCACCTTGACCATTTGGGCTCAGTCTTCACCAAGGAAGTTAGTGATTACTGGCCAGAGGTGATGTTTGTGTCTCACAAAGTCTTAACACTTCTCCACTCTTATCACAAAAAGCAATCTTTAGGATTAAGGCTCAATCCTATCCCCAAAACCAAAGAGCAGCGAAAACTTTTAATGCAAATTTTAGGTAAAACAGCTGAAAGACACTTGCCAACTCTAAATACTACCCCTGTGGCTATCTTTTGTTCATGGCCATGTACCAAAACAGTCTCCCCATCTTAAAAGATGGGATTCAGCAATGGGCTTTTCCTAACTCTTCTGGCAAGTAAAAGTTTTTACTGAATCAATTTATCTTCTTTTCTAGCCTCCTTTTGGCCTCTCTTGCCATCTTCTGTTCAGTCCTCTTTTCTTTGTCCAATTTATTTATTTTCTAATTCTATGCTTGACATTAATTTTATATCAGGCTCTTCATTCAGTCATTAATAATTAGAAAGTGAACTTTATTCCTACCATCATATCTTTCTACTCTTCGGAGAATTCCTAAGAGGCTTTTTCTGTCTTAGGTTATGATGCTACTTAAAATTTATAGCAAATTTTGTGCACCTAATTTACCAAAAGACAATTATAATAGACTTTCTCCAAGCTACACACAATACCTTGCCTGAACAGGCACTACAGTATTTGTCACCTCTGCTGCATCTAAATGAGAGAGACCAAACCTTTTGGCTCGGCCCTTTTCTGACAAGGACTAGTGGGTGTGATCATCTGCCACTGTGGGGGACTGAAGTCAGCTTGACAAAGACTGATGTGGTTCTGCAGCCTGAGAAGTTATTGCACAAAAATTGCAAGTGCAAAGTAATTGAACTGGAAGTACTTTTACTTTCGAGCCTTACTTCTTTTAAGAAAGAGCTGATTTTAATGCAAAATAGTCTTTTGCTTATGGCTTGCAATCTACGTAGACCGCTTTCAGAGAATATGTATGTGGAAGAATAATAAACTTTCTTTTAATATAATTGACATATTTGAACAATCAATATTTTCTTAAAGGAATTATTAATTATTGTTAATTATTATTAATCATTGTTTTCATAAATAATATCCATGTCTGGGCTCAGAAGAAAAAACTCAAGTTGTGATATTTCCAGGTGAATGCCTCATTAGGATTCTGTTTGAACAGAAAGCAATGAAATTGGCTTTATGATTCTCAAATGAGAAATCTCAACTACAAAAACTTGTATTGTGACACCTTGTGAGTCTGTCAATTTTGAAAGTACATTTTAGGAAAGTCCATTATGAGGCACTGACACAAGTCCTAATTTTATTTGATCACAAATCTATATTTGAATTTATAAAACAGTCCTTTACCTTTAACTTTAAAAAGCTAAAGTGTTAAGTGTTTTTCTACTATGTTGCCCTATTGTCCAGAAAGGCAATGAGCACTGGAGCAAGGCTTTTGCTGGGAGCCAGCACTTGGCAAGTTTATAAGTTTCAACAAGATCTTCTGCCAGTTTCAGCCATTGTTTGGCTATTTAAGGGTAGTGTTTAAACTGTGTTCAAACACTAAAAACATTCTCCTTTACCCCAGTTTGAGAAGTCACTCCTTAGAATTCAGTGAAACCTGGACCTTACAATCATCGCAGAAGGCATCATTATCTAGTCATCTCCCCCTACAAGGAGAATGGAGAGATAAATATTAGGTTAGCCCCAGAATCACAAAAGGATCACTAGTTTTGACTATCTTTTCTTTGGAAATAAGCAGTGCTTATAATAGCTTCAGAATTGTAGCCTGGTTATCTGTTGTATATTGGGTACACTATACAATAATGTATGGTACAATCTGCAAAATAGCATAAAGCCACTACCCAGCGTCCTGTAAAATACAGACTAGTGTAAAAATCCATGCTTTCATGTAACTATGTCTTACCTACACACTTACCCTGTGTAAACCTGCATATAAGTACTTCAAATATATTAGTGAAAAAAAAACCCAAGTAAAAATCAATGTACCTATGGGCAATATATGTTAGTGTGATGGATAGAAAATAAAAAATAATTTAGAAAATATGTAAAATGCAGTAGAGGGTTTCTTTCAAGATGATTAGCTTTATAGGACAAATCTAGGACAAACTCACATAGATGAAGAGGGAAAGAATATAGTGGTGGCAGAGGTATAGGTTCAATGTTTAAATAGTAGAATGGGACTCATAGAAGTGACATCAAAGAGATTGTGAGGATGTGAGGGAATTAGCATTCTGATATTTGGGTAAAGAGAATTCTAAGGTCATTCAAAGAAGCCTCCAGATAATACTTAGCTGTCATTTAGGTGATATAATTATTTTCCTTTAAATTCATGCCAGCTTATATCAGAAGTAGTAGCAAGATAGGAACTTGGCTAAAGCGGAAGGAATCAACAAAAGGAAGTAAAAATATTAAAATCTGGAATCCAGGAGCTGTAGAGGACCACAAATAAGGAAGATTAGAATTTTTTCCCTACTCAGACATTGTAATGACATGTATGTGAGGATTAGCAGAGAAAGAGAGAAATGGCATATTTAGATGTAGACTGAGCTACTTCCTTCAAAAAGTACTCCCTCACTGATTTCTGTTACATCAGTGAATACAATACACAATGATCTTTGTGGCTCATTACAAATTTAATTGCATTGCAAATAGGCATTGCCAATGGAATTCATATATTTTGTGATAGATGCCTAGATAGAAACTTTGCATATCGAGAATCTATTTCCCTTCCATGATTATTAAATTATGTAATTATGTGTGGAAGAAAAATGTAGACCAGGTTTAGAAAAACCCTTGAAATCTAAGCTATTTTGTGTAATTAGGAAAGTGTTGTCTACTTGTTACTATGTAATTTTTTAAAAGCAAAGAACATTCTATTAAAGACCATAACTCATTATGAACTCTGATAATATTGATATATCCATTTTATTAAACATGGACATATTTCATAGTCAAGAACTGAATTTTAAAACTAAAAGGAATGTGAACAAGAAATTGATTTTCTCAAGAATAAAGTTTTGAAAAATGTTGGACTTCATGTGAACATAGAAGTCTTCATAAGAGATCAGATCAAAATAAAATTGGAACAATCAGACAGCACTGAAATCTATCAAGTGGGTTTTCAATATTCCATTCGTTTTTAAATTAATTTAATATTTCTGAAGCTATTTTCCTTAATTATATACCTTTAAAGGATTTAGTATGCTGTGTTCCATGTTTTGAGCTGGAAATTGTCAGAAGAGATAAGGATTTTTGACCATAAAATTGTGTTCATATTTAATGAGCCAGATTCCATTTAGCCTACACCTTTTAAAATTATATATATATATATACACAACATATGGTACAATCTGCAAAATAACATAAAGCCAGCGTCCTGTAAAATATATACTAGTGTAAAAGTCCATGCTCTCATGTAACTATGTCTTAATTATGCACTTACTCTGTGCAAGCCTGCATAGAAGTACTTAGAATACATTAGTGAAAAAAAAAACCCAAGTAAAAATCAAGGTATATATATATATATATATATATATATGTAGGTATAGATATATAATTAACAAAGAGTTTGTTAACATGTTTCTCAGTTTTACAAGCACTTATGCTGTGCCAAACCCTATACTGGTAGTTAAAGGTGAGCACCCAGGCAAGGTGTTGCACATCTGTAATCCTAGCACTTGGGAGGCTGAGGCAGGAGATTGTCACAAGGCGAGCCTGATTTCGGACAATCCCCTTCGACCATGTAAAGACCATATGGACATAAGTGTAGAACCTTAATCCATGCTGTTCTCTGCCACTGTACTTTCTCATCTTGCCACCAGATCAGGAGTCTATGTCTTAACTAGGGTATTTTGCAGTATGTCCAGTTTTCACAAGCCAGATATTTTCTGTATCTATTTATTATTTCAAGGCAACCTTGGGCTATGGGTGATAAATCCAAAATAAAATACATCTGCTACAATGAAGAACAATCTAACAAATTCTAATTGCCTGCTACATTTAACATGCCTTGCATAAAATACTTGAAACTGTATTTTTATAGTCTTCCATAACTGATCTTTCGTACTTCAGCAGAGAATGTTTTGTTGTATGTAATTCCATTGTAAATGTCATGCTATTTGTCCCAGCATCTACAGAAAGAACTGCAAAGCTATATGAGTTAAACTATACATTTGTCTTTGAAGGGATTAAACTGTGACAGGGATAGATATCAGAATGTTGTCCTCAAATAAAATATACTGTCATGATAACAGAATTAGAGGAAAGGTAATTGTGAATGGTCCCACGTGAATGGCATGTAGGAACCCTGCTCTTCTCAACAGATCCAACAAACAGGGGAGATCCTACAAACATCATGAAACTTCTTAAACTGTATGAGACATGTGAGTCTCTGAATGCAATTTCTTTATTTATTTTCCTGTGATTTCTGGAGAAAAAGTTTTTAGTTTTCATTAATTTTCATTGGGAATCAAATTCATAAGTATTCAAAATGAAGTTCTTAAATTAATTATGTTCAAAGCCTAGTCACTATGTTGGCACGCCATTATACAGGTTCTCTTGCTCTATATTTTATAAATATAATGCAAAAGAATATATATGTTTATCGTTAGGTAGAAATAACATGTGCCTGTAATAAAGACATTTAAAAATAGCCAGAAAAACTTGGAATCATAAAAATTGCGTTATTCATTATTCTTAATGTTATTTTTTGAGCTTCTGCACCTGTTACACTAGTCAAAATTAAAAATTTCTTGACTGTCGTCTGTATTTACTTCTAAGATACTGCACAACATTCAGCTAAGTAATAAATAAATTTAATTTTACTATCTTGTGCTGAGGAAGGACTTGGTTTAAATTTGTTCATTCATTACCCCTGCTTGACTTTCCATCATCAGCAGTGGGAGGTTGATAATAGACAATAGTGTGACAAAACACTTACCGGACAGACTCGGTAGACATTGGGCAAAACCAGTATTTTGTTTTAATGATTGTGTGACTTTGGGCATGTACTTCATGACGCCCAAAACGTTTTAGATAAAAAATATTTTTTGCATGAAGAACTGAATATTTTTGCGTAAAAACATTTTTACATAAAAATAGAAACATACGTTCGTGTACCCTTTTATAATTGTTACTATGAAGGTGCGTTTTTAATGCTCATGTTCTAAAGGAATAGTGATTGGCAGGGTCTGTTGTGTTACATTCTGCCACATGTTCTCTAATACCAAAAGGGTGATCATTCCAAAACTAGCTATAAACTACACTTTTCCCCCTTCTTCGTGTTATGAGTCACTTCCATCCCGTAGACGCAGAGGAACTAATCTGTGGTGAATTGGGGTTTTACACGTGGGCAATCTAACTCCAAATCTAGGCTGCCCTTGTGTAAATGATATACACTTAAATTTCAAACACGAATAGGCGAGCTTCTTTTCCTTTAGCTAATAAAATACACTGGCATACTTTTAGAAAAGTTTGAAAACCAAAAAGATTGTTGAAAGCAAATTTTTAAAGTACAAATCTACAGAATGATTAGGACAGCATTAAACCTGTTACTTGGATATTAGGTTTCCATTAACTAAGGTAAAGAAAATTTCCTATTTTACCTCACATAAAGCAAATAACTACAGAATTTTGGGGAACAATAACAGTTTTGAATTAATGACATTCATTTCCTAGTTTCCATCTTTCTTTATGATTCTAGTGTACTTTATTCCTCTGTGGTACTTAACACAGTTTGAATTTTCCCTTCAAATTATCCTGGAAGGAAGGCAAAACTGAGTTTTATATGGAAAACTCATATCTATGTAAAAATTGGTCTCAGGTTAGTTAATAAACATGGGTTCAAATTCGCACTCATTTGTGAAAGATACAAGATCAGTACATGGACGTAGGAACAATTTATGTGAAATCTGACAGATAAAGTCATAATTATGTGCTCAAGGACATAAAAAGGATCTTCCATAATAACTAAGAAGTAAGGAGAGGAAACCATTGTGAATCATCTAGTTACATTTAACTGTGTGACTGATGTTTCATCAGCAAATAATATACTCAGGATTCCTATAATTTTTATGAGAAACACATAATTGTGAGCAGGTTAAACTACACCTGAATAGAGAAATAGCTACAGGTTTATACAAAAACTTCTATAAACACTGTATAGTTTAAAAAATATGTCCCATCTTAAGGAAAATAAAATTTCTCTGAAAATCAAATTATATTTCAAAATATTAGTATAAGATAGGATTTATAGCTTCAATATCATAGGGATTACTTTTTCATTTGTTTATTTTGATTTATGCTAGCTTGATTTGGGATGGGATTTTATTCTTTTTCATTGATACAGTGGTGAAAATATGTAATACATTTAGTTAAAACTATGAAAGATAAAAGGCAAAACTTGCTTTTTACATTTAAAAATAAATACAAAAAGTATTACAGTTAGTTTTGTATAATACTGTCTAATAAACAAATGAATGGAAAAAACATATTCCAAGAAAGTATTTATAACTATCATCTGATACTAATTCTGGTTATTTAGGAAACATAGACCTTAACTCACTTTACAGAGTGCTAATGCCTTATTTTTTCATAACAAAGAATAAAATATGTATTATGTCCCTATAATCTAAATAGATTTCTTCTTTTTCTGTAAAATGGCCTACTAAATTAAAAAGTACATTAAATTGAAATTAAATTTACTCAAATGTGGGGAAATGTACAGGTTATTTGACCAAATTGATTTAACAAAAATATTACATTTCCAACTACACATGAGATAATGATTGGTTTTATGGAGGACTTTCTTGTTTAAATTAGAATGACTGTTTATTAATAGCCTAATACAAATACTTTGGTAGAACAAGAGGAATTATGAATGTTTAGAGTTTATTCATGAACTTCACAGTTGGGTTCAGCAAACATGTTAAATAATGGTGCATGATCTGCCCCCATTAGGGGAATTCTCTCAAGTTTTGATTACATCAAGAACTCGGATGTCTGCAAATGACTTTCTGAGTGTCTTCCATGAACACCATTGTGGTGACGCAGTTCATATTTAAGCAGTAAGGGGACTCTTAATCCCAAACAAAGATTAGATTAAGAATAAAGCCAAACACTTAAAATAATATTGTTGAATACATTTGTCAATGTTGTTTGAATACATTTATCTTCTGAAGAGTTGATGCCATCATCCTTACATAGCTAAAAAACAGACTCATATTTTCAACATCCAAAATCATACATAAACTGTAAATTTTGTTTAGCAAATACCTATTTCAGTTCTTTAAACATGGTTGTGTTAATTTTCCTAGAAAGATCAAAAACAATCCTCAGACATTGTCACTATCAAAATTTAAACATACAGACAACACTGATAACAAATTTGTTATTCTGACTCCAAACGTGATCTAAGTCAGAGACGTAAAATAATGTCATTAGCTGGAGTTCCGTTAGTTTTGTATTTATGAAATAATGTCCCAGATACACATAAAGCATATGAAGTAATCTTTATTTGTAATATTGTTTTAACATTCTAATCAGAATGTACTTGTTATAAATAAAAATAATAACATAATACATGCTGGTGAATATGAATATTCTAATAAACATGCTAGTCTATTGACACCATTTAAACCTTAACATATTACTAAGGACCTTTAGTAGAAAAATATCATATACCTTAGCTATTCTCTTAATCTTTAAAAATGCAGACTGAGTTATAATTATTTTTATTTTTCTGTTTTACTGAATTTCTTAAAAATGAATGAATAGTTTTACGCATACTAAACTTTGTTTATAAACTTAAAATAATTCTTTGATGTGTGGTAAAATACATTAGATTAAAATGATCTTGTAGCAGCAATCAGAATCACATCTCTTAAACATAGAATGTTTTAGATAAAACATGTTTGAGTTCATATTAATCTTCTAATTTATCACTCCTATGTTTTATACATTTAGAAATGTTTGAGCAGATTTTATGATGCTGTGGGAAAATATGTAGAAGAATACATTATCTATATGGCTAAAAGCATACATTGATACTCTGACATTAATTTTAAAAAGCAAAATTTATTGCATAATCTGAATATTTATTTCAAATTTCCACTTATTTACCCAAATAGTAAAAGTAACTTTTTGGCCCAGTGCTCCTTAATTCACATGACTCAGTGTTATTCAGCCATATTTTGATAATAAACATTTTAAACCAAGCCATTAATACCGATAAAAACTTAACTAGATTTTGGAAGAGAATTATGCATTTGGGGCTAGCGATTAAACACAAATTAGAAAAGTTTAGGGAGTTAATCACTATAAAATACGATATTAATATAATATCTCCTTTTAGGAAAGTCTGACATAAAATGATGCCGGTTTAATTTTTGTTATTAACCCATGAGATTGGGTCATATAATGCATTGCTTCCTTTTTCCTTCACGAATTAACTAATGGCTACAGTCATATGCCCAAAATACCTCCCTCTTCTACGCGCGTCAGGGAACTCAGCAGCAGAACGTAAGACTGAACAGAGAAACTAGACATAACACTTTCACATGGTCAGGAAGGTAAGAATTAATGAACGTTTCCACAGACCGGGACGTCTGTGGGAAACGGGGTGGGAGACCAGCAAGGACTTAACCCCGAATGACTTTACAGCCTATTGTTAGGGCGCCAGACCCTGGGTGACAAAGCATGGAGGCTTTCACCACATGTCTGGCAGAGCTTAATATGTCAGAAAATGCGCTCTTTAAAAATGACACAATCCACATGCTTTGAACCCAAATCTAATATCTAACTTTCTCTAGCAACAAACTATGATGTCCCTATTCCCGACAACCTAATAGATGCCAGCCCCTCAAATTGCCCAGGACAGCCTGGACTATGGAAAACAGCACTAACCAATGTTTCATCTCAACATTTCAGTGAATCCTATCCTGAAAATTCTTTTCTCAGCACATACTTTAATTTCTCCACTAATATATTCCTCTGGGCCAATTCTGCTGTCCTTTTTATCTAGTTAGTTAGCTGACTAACATACCGTCCCCAAAAGCTCGTGGAAGGGCGCCTGGCAAGTTGAAGAAATACATTCTCCCAGGTAAAGAGAATTAAAACACAGAATTAATATAGAAAGCTTACATTTTAAAACTCTAGGTGTGTGTTTTTTTTTCTCTGTGGCCCACCCCATGGTCTAATACAACCGAAACAGATCAGGTCTCCCAAAAGAGATGGACACTTCTGGCAACAACCAACAATGAAAATTCCATGAGTTCAACAGTTAGAGATGGAAATGTAAATAGAAGTGAAAGGTAAATACAAGGCAAATACAGTAAATCCAAACTGATTACTTCTCCTTTAACTCTGCATTGTTTCCCCTGCAGAGTGCACGGTGAGACTCCGGGACCCAGTAATCAGTTATACTTTTGCTGCTTTCATAGAATCCTGATTATTGGGAAAGTTTAAAGACCCCTCCTGGGGAAGAGTGTTTTCCAGCTGTCCAACTCAAGCTCAGCTAGTAGTAGCACTTATGATAAAAGGCACCGTTTCATGATTAAGGTGTGTTCAGAGACATGCTTTTTGATCCATGTGGATTTTTATTCCTTGGTAAATTATTTTCTAGCCTATCACTGTAAATAGTAATATGCAGTAGTAATAGATTTTCTATGCACTTTGAGGTAATACGCTCAGCCTGTGTAGTTTCTCAGCCTGTGAAATAAGAGTGGTTGTTAAAACAGCATTTTAATGCTATTTTCTAAATTCTTGGTAAATACATTGTCAAACAACATGAAGATACTACTCACAATAAATATATTTATTTCAGCAGAAGCACTTACCCAGCACAGCTCGTGAGGAAATTCTTGGTGAAATAGCCTCAGGGTGGAATTTGATTTTCTGTGATTCTGCAGCAGAGATTCACACCCAGGCAAGGTGGGGAGGAAGGAAAACTTGCAATGGGACCTGCAGGCGTCAGGGAGCTCCAGTGAGTGGAGCCTGATGGTCCCAAGGCAGGAGGTGACACTCGCTGCTGGAGAGAGGAGTTTTGAGTGGGTTGGAAGTGTTGTCAGATTGTAAGTGATCAGCAGAGAAGGGAAACATCAGAGCTTCCTGTTACATCACTCTGACCCCGCCTGCAGTTAGTGTTAGGTTACTTTCTTTCTCAAACAGAATACCCCAAGAGAGGAGGGAGCTCCTTTCTTATTCTGAGACCAGAGCAAGAAGCAGCCTGAAGAGACAGAGCTCCTGTGCTGTAGGAACACATTGTTAGCAGCCAGAGCTGGCTGGCTTTCACCTTGCCTGAGCTCTGTTAGCACTTGCCAAAGCAAGCTGCCTGTGACTTGAAGGAAATCTATCAAAGAATTAAAGAATCAAAGGAGTGTGTGTGTGTGTGTGTGTGTGTGTGTGTGTGTGTGTGTGTGTATGTGTAATTAGTGATTACAAGCATCTAGGAAAATTATGTAACACATCTTTCTTCATAAATGAGCATGCAAAAACCCTGCATTCATCAGAATTAATTCTGTGATCTGACTCATTGACTTGGAAATCTGACAAGCAGATTGTAGTCATTGTTCAGTTTTTCACAATTAGATCAAGAAATTTTATCCTGCATTTTCTAAACTGTTTTTTTGCTCTGCTCATGACATACCTATATATATATATAGTTTTATACATATAAATCTATATTTTATATGTATAGTTAAATATATATAAATATATAGTCCATAATATATATATAGTTATAGCTATATAGACCATGAATATATATATATATGTGTGTGTGTATATATATATATATATGTGTGTGTGTGTGTGTGTGTGTGTGTGTGTATATATATATATATATATATATATATTCACTAAAAGATTCTCAACGCCATTAATATTTTTTACTCATTCATTTGTAATAGTAAACTCTAGTAAAGGAAAAAAAACTTCATGCTTTGGGCTTGTACATAAAACCCTGCAAGACTTTCTCTGTGGTACATCAGGGGCTATTTCACATTGGGAGACTAACAGCAGCAGTAGTATTTATACCTAAATTACTGAGTAGGGGTATAGGTATGTAGGCCTAAGCATACAGTCCATCAAGATTCTTGAAATAATTCTCTGTAAGTTACTCAGAAATGAAAGGAAAATTACATCTCTAGAATCAGATCATTGGGAGTTGACATTCTATAAATAAGTGGTATGAGGACTTCCAGCGAGCTGATCTGACTATGTCATATTACATCAGGGCTAGTGAAAAGGTAGGTGATGGAAATGTCTGAAAGGTGCACTTAAACATAACAAGAAATGTCTGGAAAATTATGGCTGAACTTAAAATATTTCAATCACCAATGGAGTGATTCTGAGCCAGTGTGGCCTTATGAATAACATATTAATTCAATGTTACAATGGGATACTTGTAGAAGGTGTGACCAAAAGTTATTAGGGTAAAAGATTCACTGCCATAAACCTCCTCAGGATCCTCCCCTCACTCCAGACACACGTAATCCCCCATCCTGCCACTCTCTGAAGGAGACCTGGAATGCTTACGACTCTTTAGTTTCCCTCTCATAGTTGTCTGGATACACTCAATCAACTCAAAATATTTATATTTCATGGTCTTTTTAACTTTGTGGAAGAACTATAAGTCCCATGGTGTCAGTTCTGGTGAGCAGTCATGACACACCGCAGTGCGCTTACCAGCCGGCCTTTCTGTTGACAGCACTTGGCAGCAGCACTCGCCACGCTTATGACCACACCTCATAAGACACTCAAGAAAGAGCACTTCCGGAACTGCTTTAGGAAGTAGCACAAAGGATAGGACATGTGCGTTTGAGGCAAGGGGGAGTCTATGGAAGGGAATTAATGGCCACTTGTCTTTTACTATATTTTTTCAATTTGATCACACTGTAGTATTTGATCACCCCTTGCATGTATATGCTGTAATCTCTATGCAGAGCACACTGAAGACATTTGCAATAACTTAAAAAGTACTCATTGAGCATGTACCCTGAGCTAGTCTAGGTGTTTCTGAGGGATCAAGGGAAAACTAGTCCGTGTCATACGATTTAATCACGGAAGCACAGTTGACCAACCACCTCATGAGGAGTCAAGTGCCAAATTCTCTGGAGTTAGCAGCTGCTGCTGCCACAAGGTGTAGACGTGACCTAGCTGAGCGCTGCCAGTAAGGCTTTTGTCCGAAGGGGAGAACAGCACACAGATGCAGAATGATGATGTCTCAGATAAGCAGCGTGTCCAAACTGTGTCCAGTTTAGAATTCTTTACATCAGACTTGAGCCTCTTTAGTGGGGCCTGTGCATATAGGGCCCCAGGAGGGAGCACAGGTTACCATGTGAAACTGACCAGTCTGGAGGGTACTGAAGCAACATCTCCTGTTTATATTGGTTAAGTTCATTCAGGCCAAGCTTGTTAAAATAAATTTAATTTTCTATCAACTAAACTGACCACCTTTACTGCCTTGGTACAAAGTTCTACTGCAAAAAAAAAAAACCCAAGAAACAAAGCAGGACAAAACAATAAAACTGTTATGTGAAACATGCATACTCTGGACCCCTAGCAGTTGCTGTTAGCACTTTTCAGGTTATTTTTTAAGGCAAATAAAAACAAATTGTATTAGGTGGAAGAATGTATATCCAAAGGCTGAGGCAATGAGAACGATTAAGCTATCGGCTAGTATTAAAACTAAAGGGCTGTTCTTACCTGGATTGTACCCAGAGCTTACCATTTTAAAGGAAATAAAAGTATTTACTATAAATAAAAATTTGAAAAGTGCAGAAAACTGCATTTGAAACGGGCAGTCAATATATATGGCCCCTGTGTAAATGAAACAACTGTTATCTTACTTTCTATGTGGTATTTCTCTTAGTATTTTATAATTATTTTTTTTTCAGGTGAGTCGAATAATATAAGGAGGAACTCACCAAATCTTTGCCTGGTTTTGAGTCTGATTCTTGTTCCATTTGCAGTGATTTGGGTATTATTCAATACCCATGATTCTTTGAAGGGTAACTCTTGGTTGAATAAAGAGCCATTATTGGCAAATAACATATTTTTGAGTTAATTAAAACTTTATTTTAAATAAAATTAAGTGATAAATGCTTATTTTAAGTGAGGGTACAAAGAGAAGGTTTTAAGAGTAAACATGTGCTAGTGGGGTAATCGTATTTCCCAGTTTCCTAGGGTAGTCCCAATGTGTACGTCCACACCCATAGCGTTCCTTGTTTGTAAAATATCAAATATGATCTTGCTGCCTTATATGTCTACACTGACATTAAATGAATATTAAAAGTGAGTAACTTAGTTTAGAAACACCAATCTTTCCCTGGAAAGTTTAAAATAACTCTCCCAATTTCTAGGATAGTTTTTGGTTTTTCATCTCTGGATATGGATTTATTCTGAAGTGATTCTTCTTTGTGAAATATCAACCTTAATTGTGAAAATATAGGGTTTGTATAAACCTGCGTGTAGTATCTTATCCTAAATAGCTTTGATTAAATGCCCAAGTTTTGTTTTTCTTAAGTAATCTTTCAGTACAAAATATGCCAAGAAGTATTAATGTTTTCCAATACTAACAGATACTTTTAAAACTATTGTCATAAGACTTAGATAAGTTTATAGAGTTTCAGCATTTTGCACGTTTCTTGATTTTCTTCAGAAAACCACACCTATTATTTATCATCACAGGTATATAAATTTCAAATTTTAAAATATAAATTAACATGGAAATACATAGCTTGCATATGTTAAAAAGTAAAACAATGTATTTTCTTCAGAACTCTGTGACTTTGAGAACTTGTCAGCCCTTTCTCTTAAGTCTGAGGAGTTGGGATCTATGGTCTCATCCTGCCCTCTAGTGTTAAATATTCTAAAGTTAACAAAAGTTCCTTTCCAATAGCAATAAACAAAATTTTTAAATCCCCCCAAAAGTAAGATATCTAGACACCTGATAGTTAGAGTTATAATAGGGAGGTACTTCTGCTAGACTGCACCCTTAAAGCATCAGTTTATGTATAGTGAAACAATATTAGTTTCATAAAATTTTAAATGTAAAGGCAAATGATAAATATTAAAACAAGCTATAAATTGGAAATACTCATTAAAATGCATGCAGTCTTTAGTAGTAGTATATATATTCAAAGCTCCACAACACTGATGCCCATGGCTAGGCCAAAGTAGCCGAATTCCTATGTAGTTGATTAGGTATACAAATCAGGTCTTCAGATAACCAGTGCAGCATACCAAGACAGCACTGGAGCCCACAAGCCACATGGGCACTGGGTACTTTGTGCCTCTCTGGGGTAAAACAGCTAAGCACAGGCAAAGGATATCTTAAAAGGCCAACAAGTAAGTGGTTATTAGGTGCAGAGATAGACTCAGGGGAGATGGGAAGGGGCTCTGAGGACAGAGGAGATGGGATGGTTGAGGGAAAGAAAAGTAAGAAAAGGCCAACTGTGCTGCGTAAATGTACCAATTCTCCACAATGAGTAGGTTCCATATGCATTGCAAACACATGCTAATAAAGCATCTTAAAAACTTTGGAGGGAGGAGCACAAGAAACACCTGGTGCCTCAACTAAGAAGCGCTTAGAGAGATGGAGGCCCAACACTGTTAAGACAAAGGAAACTCTGGAGACATGGACAAGTGCATGCCCATGACCTATTAAGAAAGAGAAATGAGAACCTCTATCCCTACTAAAGAGGAAGAAAGAAAGAAATGTAAGGATCCCACTACACCCAAGAGGGCTTCCTTGGCCTTCAGGTCATGTTCCAGCATCTAAAAACCAAAACAGAACATACAGCTCATCAGTGATGGCGTTGCAGAGAAACGGGAAGATGTGGAGTAGCACTGACAGCAGCTGTAACAAAATGAGGCTACGAAGCTCAAGGAAAACCAAGGTAAGGACTTCAGTCTTTACCGAGCTAAAGGAAAACCCTCTGAAGCCATGAAGGAAGTCATCATGGTAAAAAGCCAGAAAAGGAGGAAGACAAGATGAAGAACATGGTGAATAAATTGAATCTAGCAGAGATTTTTTTCTTGCTATGAAGCATTTAACCCATCTGTACACAGCCCATTCATTAAGAAATAATTGAACTATAAGACCATGTAAGATTGTTTTTAAGCCCCACTATTTTGTTTTTTAAATAGTTGCACTATCAAATGTACCCTTAGATAGCCCTGTGCTGGTGGTTTTTTCCAGGGCACTAACCTTGCTTGAGATACTATGGGGGCTGTAAGTTGGCACAGAAATTTAAAACAGGCTCTTGGTGGACAACATAAACTAGTAATGTAGGGGAATGGTGGTAATTTTAATCTGCTGTTGTGTCTGATGTAGCTTAATGAAATAATTGCTGGTTTGTTAATTGAATTCTACTCTGTAACTCCAAAAGGAAGTTTCAGTCATTTTGCTGGTAGTCTGAAAGTAAATATAATTTTTGTTCATAAAAATGTCATCACAGAGTGATAAATGTCTCTCACATATGATAAACCAGGTTTTCATTATGTCCAGGAGTGAAAAATATTTGTTCTACTATGGTTTATTAAAAATTCAATCATTAATTTGCTATAATCTTCCACTGACTTGATGCAGCTGACATTTTGGACAAACAGGATTTTGTGCATATCAGTTATCTCCAAGATTTTTCCCCATTAACTTTTCATTATCAGAACACCAGGTTTCTGAAGCACAGCTGCCCCTTACATGCAAATTATTTCATCATCTATCTGTGATATCGATATTTCTTGCACGCAAAGAATCTACTTGTTTCATTCTCAGGTAGAAAAGTATACTTATTTTTGTTCATATTGCTTTATACTTATATCGTGTAATGACTGAAATGGATTCTTAGGAAGTAGAGAGGAGAGTAGAACAGGGGGAGAAGCACCTTCTTGGAGCAAAGCCCCATCTCTACAGGTACCGTAAAGATACACAGAGGGCAATAAAAAGATGGGGAATTAAATCTGTTCTTGGCAGCTTTCTCAGAAGCAGAGCATGACAGAGAGGTTTTCGTAGAGGCAAGGGATTCACAGAGGTTGTGTTCTTCAATCTTGAGGGGAGAAATGAAGGATTGGGAAGAAGAGTAAAATGGGAAAGCATGGAGTTGCAGGGAACATGTGCATTTGACCGAACTCACTTAGACTCTGCTGCAGAAGCTGCATCTCTGAGTCATCCATGCTTCGTATGAGGGACTCCATTAGCCATAACATGTGTGGGGAAAATGCCTACTTAGGCAAGTGGATGATTGTGTGAAGGAGGTAGTTGGGAGCTTTTAGTCAATAATTCTCCCAGAACACTCATATGCATGTGTGTGTGCGTGTGTGTATGAGAGAGGGGAGGGGGAGGGAGGACACCCATAATTTCTTACAGAGACGGTTCAAGTGCTATACCTGGAGTTTTCCTGGATCTTGGCTACCAGTGAGTGAGGTGAGACTCCTACACGAATGCAAGTGGACATGGAAAGTCGGGCCACGTCTATGATGGTAAAAAATTTATATTTTCCTTTGTGTCCAATGGCTCATGTAATGTCAAAAGCATGCTTTAACAGAATGCTTGGTTCTGGTGGGACTGGATGGGGCTGAAGTAAAGAAGCAGTACAAAAGATTTTCTTGGAGAATATTTTTATGTCTGTCTTATAAAATATTAGTTAGAAATTGATATTTATGTTAATGATAATCCTTTAGAAGTATTACCCCAAAAATTCATTCTCATGCTATTTGTGAATATTCAGAAAATAAAAATAACTCAAAGGGGTTTTTTGTTTGGATTAATTGTAAGAGCACAAAAGAAGCTCAATTTTGTGTCATAACAGTTAGTGTATTTTAAGGGACTAATAATGTCTAGTGGTGCTGCTGGGGATCTTTTATTTTAGAGGAAGTTGAAGCAGAAAAGTCACATCTGACTGGCATTTGTTTGCAGAAAGGTGCTATATGACACAGACATTGGCTTTAACTCTGTGTAAGTTTTATTTCCACTTTTTGGGAATAGATTCTTAGTAAGTTTACAAAACTGGAGATCGATAGAACTGGAACTTGAAACTGAAGTGATTGAATCACTAGGCTGGCTCCTCCTTTGCCTCGGGCTACCACCCATTTTCCATTATTTACAAAACACTTCACCTGGCAAACTAGTTCAGATATTTTTGGAAGAAAATTGTATGAATTATAAGCTGGATAGTAAGGGTTATTGGGGATTTGGTTAACTGATTTCATGTGTAGAAAAACCATAGCAAAGATCAGCAAATAGGACGCGGAGCGTCATGTTTTAGGGAGTTTACATTTGCATCATCGCTATGCGGCTGCTTTCCTGTGTTGTGTTCTGGCTTCTGTCCCGCTCACACATTTCCAGGACGTGTTATTCACACATGCGTGGTAATGGAAGCTTCTGTATATAGGAGAAGATACTATAAGAAATAGTGGCGGTTACTTTTGAAAATTTAAAAATTCGAAACATAAGACATTTAATATTTTACGATAGATTTATTAGCTAAATAAAAGAATAGTTCACTGACGTTTTATGCTTTTGTTTTTACAAATGCTTCAGAAGTTACACTGTTTCTGTATTAAAAATATTATTAATATTTCTTTGGTAATTATCACAAATACAAAATATTAAACTTTTTAAGTTCTCTTATATACATATTTACAGTTTCTTCAGTTAATCTTTTAACAGCAGAATAGCATCACATATATAATCATCTTTCACTTTATGAAACTGCTCCAGCAAACAAAATTAATTAAAATTTGCCTTAAATTCCTACTTTAGCTTCTAATTGCCTTACG
Organism: Dinomys branickii; assembly: GCA_004027595.1. Taxonomy (NCBI): domain Eukaryota; kingdom Metazoa; phylum Chordata; class Mammalia; order Rodentia; family Dinomyidae; genus Dinomys; species Dinomys branickii. The sequence goes on along the minus strand of PVLD010003278.1, from coordinate 10,383 downwards.
TATGTATTGAGTAAAAATTGTAGTTTAAAGAGAGTCTATTCTAAAACTCTGAACAAAGAAATAATCTGTGAACTGAAATAACAACAGCCACCATTTGAATGTAGCCAACAACCTGCTAAATGCTTCACATAAGGGTTCCCATTTGCCCTCAATCACTTCCCTGGCGACGGTTTTGAAAGAGAATTAAGGACACACACGTATTAACTAAACATCAAGTAATTTGAATCCAAATCCTATGTTATTATTTATTATACTTGATTTAGTGTTTATTTTCTTACTCTTTAAAATATTTTTCACTTGTGTTTGATAGTTTCCTGTCAGCTGGTCAAGAGAGGGCAGCTCTGGTGTGAGTGTGTGGGTATGTGTGTGTGTGTGCATAGTTTGTGAAAGAGAAAAATAAAGCAGATATGTAAACAAATAAAAAGTTTCCTAACATATATTCAGCTTTACAATTTTAAAGACTTTCTCACGGAACAGTGGCAGGTATTTTGAGTCAAAAATGTCCATTGTTTAAGTCTTCTCTGGAGCAGCGCCTCCTGGGCATGATGGAACATCTAGTAGCATACAGCTGTTCTCACTTTGAATCTCTCAGCATTTCCCTATAGTGATTTGCCACTTTTGCAGAACATTCTGTTAAGAATGGGGCTACGTTAAAAATGAAATGCTATGAGAATGTCTCAGTTCTTGCTCTCTGAATTTAAAAATTGACTAAGAAAGAAGTAGAAGTTGCCTTTGTTTTCAGGCTCAGAGGGAGAATTCAGTACGTTAGAATTGTACCTTTTGTGAAGATGCAGATGAATAAAGAATAATAAAATGAATGAAATAAAAATGAATGAATGAATGAATGAATGAATGAATAATAACCTCAGGGATGCTATTTTGGCTGATATGGTCTAACAGTGATGAAGGGCAGATCACGAGAAATGCTAAAAAGAGTTGGTGAATTTTGGCTGTAGGTAACACTTGAAACTCACCAGGATAAATGGTGGATGGAAATAAAGTATGTTGATATTGGAAAACTCTAGTTCTCATCCATGTATCCTTAGTTAATTTTGTGAGCCCCTTAAGAATGAATTAGAAAGAGAATGAATACTTTCAAAATCATGTCGTTTTCTTGAACTGCCTTGGCCACTTAGCTTGAATTAGAAACTCCTGTGTTCTTTTCTTGAGATAATATACTCTCGAGGAAGAAAATGCTGAATTATTTTAAAAAATGATTTGGGTCCTTAAGAAAACCTCAATGTTAAGGTACTCAGAGTCTCTTGGGGCAAGTGGGGCTCCCTATGTAGTAGCATCTGGAAAACATCTGTCAACTTGTAACAGCATGGCAAGTGTGACTGGGAACAGCTGAACTGAACCAGTGTGGTGCTGGGGGTGGGGGGCCCACCTCTGCATGGTTGCCAACAGCAAAAGAGGCAGAACTGGAGAAGAAGAGAGGCTGTTGGGAGCTGAGAGAGGCTATTGTGAACTAGTAGAATGTAAGCAGCTGTTGGTTTTCATGGAGGAGCTTGTCATGCTGGATGTCCTGATGAACTGGGCTGTTTTCCTCACTGGAGAAGCTTGGGACCTTGTTCTCACTGAGAATGGCTTCGGTTCACTTTGCGGAAGTTCTGGTCCTCACTGAGCAATGCTTCCTGGCTCTGGAGGGGAAGATGGTACCCTGCTCAGTCTCTTGGAGAAGATTGTCATGTTGGCTTTCCTAAAGAGAACTCGGTTTTCCTCTCCCTCATCACTGGAGGAGCTCAGGACCTCATTGTTGCTGAGGGTGGCTGTGGTACTTTTTAAGGGAGCTCTGGTTTTTACTTTGAACATTGCTTCCTGGCTTCAGTTCATATCTTTCAGCCTGTTAGCACAGATCCTTCATTCTGCTGGCATAGACTATCTAGCTTCCACCACTGACCTTTGGACCTTCCCAGTGCAGATCTGTGAAATAGGCCTGCATGAGACATTGTCTTGGGCTGTAGGCCTCCAGCTGGACTCATGGGAACCATTGTTATGGGCTCTAGGTCTTCAGCTGAACTCATGCAGAGCATTGCCATGGGATCTAGGCCCTCAGCTAGACACTTGGGTCTTTAGAGTGTGGACAGAATTCCTGCTCTCTCATCTTGTATATGATTCTTTGGGTGACTATTATAAATCTTATAAACCATGTGCACTGTATTATATTGTGCCCCTTTCCAAAAACCCCAAACTACAACAGCATCTCATAATACCTATTGAGGTTTGGAAACTAATTAGTCACTAAGAAAAGGAAGTTGTACATGTGGTCAGTAAAGACATCAGCAGGAGCATTGGCTTTGGCTAGTTTTGAAGGAAAATGGGCTGCTGAGAATGGCCACTTTACTCCAGAGCAAGTACAGATTTTACCAATGGCACAGCCGGCCTTACACTGATTTTATTTTTTTATTACAAATATTTCTACTCTTTTTTCTGGCTAACCACATATTGATAATTTGATTTTTTGATATTTCTTTTTTATTGGTATATGTTTACATAATAATTACATTTATCTTGGGGAGATGGCACATCTATGTATCAGATCATAATCACTTTACTTCTTTTTCCCTCATCCTCTCAACTCTAAATTCCCAAAGTCTACCCCATGTTATATTTTGTTCTTTCAATTTTATTTTGGATTTCTTACACAAGAGAAATCAGGCAATATCCAATCATCTTTGATTTATTTCACTTAGCATTATGGTTTCAAGGTGCGCCCATTTTCCTACAAATGACTCTAATGTGTCCTTCTTTCTGTTTGGTTTGACAGCAGAAGCATTTGGCTAAATTTTGGTTTTTGTGGAGCTCTGTAATCACATGATTGTGACCATCTTTCTCGCAGGAATACGACTGTGGCCATGTTTCTCACGGAAACATAAATGAGGCCATCTCTTCCAGAATGGTGGAATGAACTAGTGTCATGAACTGAGGTTCCACTGTATGCATCTCCCACTTTATCCGTTCTCCTGTTGGTGGTTATATAGTTTATATAGGTTATATAGGTTGCTTCCTAAATTTATCTCATATTAATTTTGCTGCTATAAACATAGTTATGCATGTATCAGTATAATATATCTTTTTTCAAAAATTTATAAATGGGATTTATTCATTTTCTTCATTTCTAGTGTAGTTAATTTATGTTTTTCAGTCTTTTTTCTTACTAATGTATAGAAATATTATTGATTTTGTAGTTTAACTTACATATAACAATCTCACTGAAATCTAGGATTATTTTTAATTATTTTCTTAAAAAAGTTAACACCCGCAGAGAGCCAGGCCAGCTCGGTGGAGTTAAGGGAGCAGCTTTTCCCACGAGACTCTAGCCGGGTGAATAAACTCCACCAGAGTGGCAGCACCTGCGAGACTTTCCTGAAGTTTCCCGCAGAGAGGGAGCCCAACTTCACAGTGACAGTAGAGCAGGCTTTGCAGCAGACCTTTGATGGGTAAGGCCCATGCTGGTGCTCTGCCCTGCAAGACAACTTTCCCCCATCATCGCAGGTAGGCTCTGAGCCTGGCACCTCAGCAATCATCTGGGGTTCCTGGGCCCAGTGCTTCACAGTCAGCTAACATCTGGGGATAAGTTTGATATACAGGTAAACTAGGGTTGCTAGAGTTATCTGCAAGCTGTCTGGGTAGTGTGTAGCTCAACACTTTTCATCTGACATCCAAAATGACAAGACAGAGGAGCAAAACACAACCACAGAACTCAACCCCACCCAGAACAAGTCCAGGAAACAATAATATAGGAGAACTAGGAAGACACATACCTGCAATTTCTGAAATGATCGCATCTGAAGTAAAGAAACAACTCCATCAGGCCATAGAAGAGATTAAAGCAGAAATAATCTCTCAGGCAAAAAATGAAGTGAAAATAATAATGGGAGAAATGCTCCACAAATATAGAGAAGAAACAGATAAAAGAATAGAAGAACATAGGAAACAAATGGAAACGTTACATGAACAATTTAGGAATGAATTAGAACACATGAAACAAACTCAAAGAGATTGCCAGGAATTGAAAACTTCCACGGAAAGCTTGCAAAAAAACTTCAATGAAGCAGAAGATAGAATTTCAGATCTTGAAGCAAGGCAGCTAGTGACTGGGAAAGGAAGGACCTCTTAAAGTCATCAAGGATCCAGGAAAAATTAATCCAACAGCTCTAAGATGAGGCAAAAAGAAATAACATCCAAGTACCAGGAATCAATGAAATAGCAGGAGGCAACGAAAATGATACAAAAAGAATATTTGCAGAAATAATAGCAGAAAATTTCCCAAACATGGTAAGAGATACTGAAGTGCAGATAAACAAAGCATATAGAACCCCAACAAGTCACAACCCAAATAAAGCCACACTCAGACATGAAATAGTCCAGATCCCAGACATCCATCAAAAGAACACAATATTAAAAGCAGCTAGAGAAAAGAAACAGATCACCTATAAAGGAAAGCCCATCAGAATCACAGCAGGCTTCTCAACAGAAACCAAGAAATCAAGAAGAGCTTGAAGCAAGGTATTACAGATTCTGAAACAAAACAACTTCCAACCCAGACTGATGTATCCTGCAAAACTATCCTTCAAATTCAATGGAGAAACGAAATATTTCCATGAAAAAAAACAACTGAAGAACTTCATGAGTGCCAAACCAACATTACAGAAAGCACAAAAAGAAATTCTTGACAGAGAAAAAAGAGACCACAATCTCAAGAACAACAATAGAAAGGAAACTTTAAGCAGAACAAGCAAGTAAACAGCAAAAATAGGAAAGCAACAACAAGTAAATAGCATGACAAGAATAAGCCAACATATAACAGTTATAACTATTAATGTAAATGGCCTCAATTGACCAATCAAATGAAGCAGACTGGCGAAGTGGATTAAGAAAAAAAATCCAACAATATGCTGTATACAGGAAACACATTTTACTCAAAAGGAAATCCAAAGACTGAAAGTTAAAGGATGGAAAACAATTCTCCATGCAACAGGTTCCCAGAAAAAAGCAGGGGTAGCTATTATGTTTGCAGATAATGTAAACTTCAATCTGAAAACAATCAAAAGAGATAAAGAAGACCACCACATACTAGTTAGGGGAAAGCTGCAAAAGGAAGAGATAACAATCCTAAACATTAATGCACCAAATAATGGAGCACCAAACTTTATAAGTCAAATCTTAACAGACATGAAGAACCAAATAATTAATAACACTACTGTAATAGGGGACCTAAACACCTCTTTGATGCAAAGAGACAGGTCAACTGGACAGAAACTCAGCAAAGAAATAACAGACCTGAACCAAAGGTGTGAACAAATGGACATAGTAGATGTATACAGAGTGTTCCACACCACAACATCAGAATACACATTTTTCTCAGCTGCACATGGATCTTTCTCTAAAATAGGCCACATTCTAGCTCATAGAGCATACCTACCTAAATGCAAAAGGATTGAAATTATCCCATGCATATCATCTGACCACAGTGAAATGAGATTGGAAGTTAATGACAAAGGGAACTCCAAAAGCCCCATAAACACTTGGAAATTGGACAACAACCTCCTGAATAACAATGGGTCACACAAGAAATTAAAGAAGAAATTTAAAAATACCTGCAAACAAGTGAAAATGCAAATAAAACCTACCAGAATCTGTGGGATGAAATTAAAGCAGTCCTCATAGGGAAATTTATAGCGATGAACTCACATATAAAGAAAACAGAAAGAAAGCAAATAAATAGCCTAATGCTACACCTCAAACTTCTAGAAAAAGAAGAACAAGCCAAACCAAAAGCCCAAAGAAGGAAGGAGATTATAAAACTCAGGGCAGAAATTAATGCAATTGAGATGAAGAAAACTCTACAAAAAATAAGTGAATCAAAGAGTTGGTTCTTCAAAAGAATAAATAAAATTGACAACCCTCTAGCCAACCTTATCAAAAAAAGAAAGGAAAGAATTCAACTTCACGCAATAAGGAATGAAAAGGATGAAATCACTACAGATCCCACAGAAATTCAAAAGATAATTAATACCTACTTTGAAAATCTTTACTCTCATAGGATAGAAAACTCAGAAGAAATGGAAAGATTCCTAGAAATGTATGAATTACCAAAATTGAATCAGGAAGATACAAAAATCTTGAACAGCTATATATCAATTAATGAGATTGAAAATGTCATTAAAAACTTAGCAACAAAGAAAAGCCCAGGCCATGATGGATTCACAGCAGAAGTCTATAAAACATTCAGAGAAGATTTAATGCCAACACTCCTCAAACCCTTCAGTGAAATTGAGAAGAAAGCAATTCTCCCTAACTCATTTCTGGAGGCAAGTATTATACTGGTACCAAAACCAGTGGACCCAACTAAGAAAGAGAACTATAGGCCAATCTCCCTAAAGAACATAGATGCAAAGATACTCAATAAAATACTAGCAAATAGAATGCAGCGAATCATAAGGAAAATTATACACCATAACCAGATTGGATTTATTCCAGGAAAGCAGGGATGGTTCAATATTCACAAATCAATTAATGTAATATATCATACCAACAGAGTCAAAGACAAAAAAAAATGATCATCTCAATAGATGTGGAAAAAGCTTTCGATAAAGTCCAACATGTTTTCATGTTAAAAAACATTAGAAAAAATAGGAATAGGTGGCCTTTACCTCAATCTGATCAAAGACATGTATGACAAACCAACAGCCAACGTCATACTAAACGGGAAAAAACTGAAATCCTTCACTTTAAACTCAGAAACAAGAGAAGGATGTCCACTATCACCACTCCTATTCAACATAGTTCAGGAAGTGTTAGCCAGAACAATTAGACAAGATATGGAAATAAAAGGAATAATGATAGGAAAGGAAGAAGTAAAACTATCACTATTTTCAGATGACATGATTGTTTACTTGGAAGACCCCAAAACTCCACAAGACTCCTTCAATTAATAGACAAATTGAGCAGAGTAGCTGGACACAAAGTCAACACTCCAAAATCAATAGCATTCCTATACACAAACCACAAACAGTCTGAGAGAGAAACTAAGGAAACCATACCTTTTACAATAGCATCCAAGTAATTGAAATCTTTAGGAATCAATTTAACAAAGGATGTGAAAGATTTATTCAATGAAAACTACAGTACTCTGAAAAAAGAGATGGATGAGGATTTCAATAAATGGAAAAACATTCCCTGCTCAAGGTTAGGAAGAACCAACATTGTGAAAATGGCCATACTACCAAAATTGTTATACAGATTTAATGCAATTCCCATTAAACTACCATTAGCATACCTCATAGATCTAGAGGAAACATGCCTTAAATTTATCTGCAACCAGAAGAGACCCAGAATAGCAAAAGCAATCCTGGGCAACAAGGACAAGTCAGGTGGAATCACAATCGCTGACCTGTAATTATACTACAAAGCTACTGTAATAAAATCAACCTGCTACTGGCTCAAAAAGAGACCTGAGGATCAGTGGAACAGACTGCAATATGCAGCCATAACCACAAACACACTCACATACTTGACAAAGGGGCCAAATAAATTCACTGGAAAAAAGATAACCTGTTTAATAAATGGTGCTGGAAAAATTGGCTTGCCACTTGCCGAAGACTGAAAATAGACACAAGTCTATCACCACGCACCAAAATCAAGTCAAAATGGATCACAGATCTCAATATTAAAACAGAAACACTAAATCTATTGAAAGAGAAAGTAAGTAAAAATCTTGAAGACACAGGAGTAGGCAGAGAGTTCATGAACAAGAATGAAGCTGCAAGGGAAACACTTCAAAGAATCAATAATTGGGACCTCATCCTACTGAAAAGTTTTTGTACATCTAAAGAAATCACCAGCAAAGTGGAAAGAAAACCCACAAATTGGGAAAAAATCCTAGCTGGCTGTCCCTCGGACAAAGGTCTTCTATCTATAACATATAAAGAATTAAAAAACATGAACCTGTCCAAATTCAAAGACCCAATCCAGAAATGGGCATCTGAGATGAATACACACTTCTCAGATAAAGAAATACAAATGGCAAATAAATACATGAGAAAATGTTCTACATCTTTAGTCATTCATGAAATGCAAATAAAAACAGCATTGAGATTTCATCTCACCCCAGTAAGATTGGCCAGCATTAAGAAAGCAACCAATAACAGAGGCTGATGAGGCTGTGGAGAAACAGAAACTCTTTTGCACTGTTGGTGGATATACAGACTTGTGAAACCACTGTGGGAATTAGTTTGGAGATTCCTTAGCAAACTTGATCTAGAGGTCCCATTCAACCCAACTATTCCCCTTCTGGGTATTTTCCCAGAAGATCTGAAAGCATCATATCACTGTGATATATGTGCACCCATGTTTATAGCAGCACAATTTGTAATGGCTAAATTGTGGAAGCAACCCAAATGTTCATCCACAGAGGACTGGATTAAGAAAATGTGGCATTTTTTATATAATGGAATATTACTCAGCTATGAGAAGGACAGATTTGGGGCTTTTGTAGGCAAATGGTCACAATTGGACACCATACTCATAAGTGAAATAAATCGGAGGTTCATCTGCAGGCAAAGTATTGTATCACTGGTGTAGAAATCTGAAGGTGGGAATGTGGATTGGGGGTGTGAAGGGGATCTGCTCAAAGGTAGGGAGCAGGTGGCATGAGGGGAGGAAGAAAAGGAAGAAAGGGACAAATATGTATCTATGTATGTATATGCAGGGTGGCTAATCTGGTGCCACTGTTGACCTGTGTCATTTTATGGTAAGGAACAGTTCATGATTGTTTGATCAAGATTGTATGTCTATATGTGTTTTCAGAAACATGCACTTTGAAGTTATCAGTGTGTGGTGCAGCAACCATTGGTGATTCCCTGTTGCTTTGTCTATAATTCAATTTTGATTGTACTGCTCCTGTGCTACTTTGTGTCTTTTTATTAATGTTTTCCTTATTTTGCTGTTGTTTTTTTTGTTTTCTTTGTCTGTTTTTACACTTTTAAAAATTAAAAATAAAAAGAGAAAAAAGTTAACATCACAGTACAGCAATACATCTTTCAGATTATCTTGGATTTCAAATTATGATAAATGTAGTATAAATGTGACAATAATATTTATACCTGATTTATGTTTCTTTTCTTTACGGAGGCTATACAACTGAGGCTGGATCTGTTGAGCAGAAAAGATAGTGGAGCACGTCTTCATTGTATTCTTCGCTTTAGTAGAAATGTTTCAAATATTTGCCTGCTGAGTATTATTGTATATTTTTTTATTTAAAAAAAATAAAAGTACAAAAACATATTGACAAACAGACACCAATTAGCATAAAAAATAGTACAATCACAACTAATCTATAGACCAGGTGATATGGTCTCAACAGTGGTTATTGCTTTATCCATTGATATCTTCGAAGTGTAAATATATGAACCCATATACAGACATGCAAAATTAGTCAGACAATTAATCCTCTCAACAACAGAAAAAACACAAAAACCAAAAATCCAAAGACAAAAAACAAAACAGGCAAACAACAACAACAGCAACAACAACAACAACAAAACACCAATAGTTGCTGCTTTGCATATTGATATCTTCGAAGTGTGTGTTCAGGATAACACATAAAGACATACAAGATTGATCAAATAACCCGTCATTGATTATTGCTTAGCATTAAGTGATATAATACAATAGTAGAACCATGTTAGCCCTCCTGCATATATGTATATTCATATATACATACATACATTTTTGTCTTTTTCTTTTCTCCTTTCCTTCGTCCCATCTGTTCTTTGTTTTTGAACAGATTTCCTTCATGACTCTTAGTTTATATTCCCACCCTGGGGTTCTTACACCAGTGATACAATACGTCGCCTGCACATGTATCACTGATTTATTTCACTTATGAGTATGGACTCCAGTTTGGACCACTTGCCTACAAAGTCCCCAAAACTGTCTTTCTTTATAGCTGAATAATATTCCATTATATAAAAATGCCACAATTTTTTAATCCAGTCTTTTGTGGATGGGCACTTGGGTTGCTTCCACAAATTAGCTATTACAAATTGTGCTGCTATAAACATGGGTGCACATATATCAGAGTGATATGATGTTTTCAGATCTTCTGGGAAAATACCCAGAAGGGGAATACCTGGTTTCAATGGAACCTCTAGACCTAGTTTGCGGAGAAATCTCCAAATGGCTCTCCACAGTGGTTGCACCAGTCTACATTCCCACCAGCAGTGTAATAGAGTCCCTATTTCTCCACAGCCTCGCCAGCATCTGTTATTGGATGACTTTTTCATACTGGCCAGTCTTACTGGGGTGAGATGAAATCTCGATGTTGTTTTTATTTGCATTTCTCGAATGACTAAGGATGTGGAACATTTTCTCATATAT